>VDFB02036350.1:0-22621 GCA_007258455.2 Sequoia sempervirens
CCTCGTCTAGGATATGGATGCCTGATTGGCAATGATGCAATGTCCTGGATGCTTTTGGAGTTGGAAAGAACTATATAGCTTAACTTGACAGAGCCAAGGTTCTTATAGGAACTAAAGGATAGGAATTAACGCAATTGCACACAATTGAATTTTCAGTATACTGAATATTGGATTAACTAGTGGTTTTGATCCTTTGGTTGAGTGTTTAGTTTGTTTTCCCTAGCATGAACATTGGAACCAAAGATTTTGGGTTTGTGATTCTAGTTTTTCAACAAAATGCTGTAGAGAATTTCTCTAGTGAGTCACCATTTTTTGTGCATGTTTTGCACACACACCCTACCAAAGGTAGGGACCCCCCTCCTTCTTGGTCCCAATGGACTTTTTTTCCCCGCCTTACTTTCTGTACCCTTACTCTGAGCCTAATTTGGTCATGAGCCATAAAATGATTAAAATACCTTCAACCAAGTTTTCCTAGCTCAGTTTCACCAAGTCATTTTCCCCTTGCAGGTTGGATCCTATGGTTTACCCTTTGCTTGTTATTAGGCATCCATTGGGTCTTGCAGACCTACGGTCGTAGGTCTCCTCTTATCGTTCACGGTTGTGAGCTTTCGTTCACTTATAGCCAAGCCTCAATATCTTTCCACATCATAGACCCCACATCTTCCTTCGCTATTGCATCCATCAAGTATCATGGAACAGTAGCTACGGGTTGCCTCATGCAAGTTTTTGCTTCCATTTCACTGCCAGGTAGTGGCCAACCCTTGACCAAGCATCCAAACAAGTGTGGATTTTTGCATCTCACCTAGCCTAGGTTTGTCGTATCAAGAAATCAATGCATGCCATTAATGGAAATTGGCCTATAATGCTACTCCATGTCCTTGATTTTACCTAGGGTATTTGAATCTGGGAGAGAAACAAAGTCCCCCCTTCATTTTTCTGCCTTTTTCCTTATTCCTACTAACTTGGTCCTTGCTCACTTGCTTTTCTTTTTCCTTCATTTTTGACTTTGGGGACAAGTTGCCTATGGATTTGGGATGTTCCTATGATGCCAAAGTGAACTGCCAAGGTTTTCTTAATTTTTGTGAAGTTGTAGAAATTTCATTGTGGGTCATCATCCCTCTATCACCATTTCAAAACTTTCTTTGTGCGCTATTGTCCCTCCATTTTCATTCCAAAACTTTCTTTGCAGGCCACCATCCCTCCATCGCCATTTCATAACTTTTCTTGCAGGTTGTTGTCCCTCTATTGCCATTTCAAAACTTTCTTTGTGGCTCGCCATCCCTTTGTTTCCATTTCAGAACTTTCTTTGTGGGCCACTGTCCCTCTGTTACCATTTCAGAACTTTCTTTGAGGGTCATCATGTGCATGTCACCGTGTGCTCATTTCCATTTTTAAAAGGGCGACAGACCCTATAGCTTCCCCCTTCCAAATCTTCGCATTTCCAAAAAGGGTGCAAATTTCAAGTTTTCCTCATATAGGGCCCATAAAGTGAGTGTCTTCACATGCCTAAAGGGGTTTGGATCAAATTTTCCATGAGTTTACAAATTGCAAAAATTTCATTGCAAGTTGTCACACGTGCGGGTCATCCCATACTCATTGTCATTACAAAAGGGTGGTGGACCGTCTGGGCTCCTACATTCCAAATTTCTGCATTTATCAAAATGAGTCAAATCTTAAGGAAATGTGTCTTGGCACTCTTTCTACCCCTTTTCCCATGTGCAGAAGTTGAAAAATCTTAAATTTACTAAGTTTTGTGAAGTTGTGGGGGTTGACTTACAGGCCACTGTCCCTTCGTCACTGTCTGCGGGAACTTCCTTGCAAGCCACCTTCTCTCCATTTTCATCTACAGGAAGTTCATTGTGAGCTTCCATCCCTCTATCGTCATCCCTAGGAACATCCTTGCAAGTCACCGTCCCTCCGTCACTGTCCATGGGAACTTCCTTGCCAATTGTCGTCCCTTCGTCACTGTCTACAGGAACTTCCTTGCAGGTCATCATCCCTCCATCGCCGTCCATCATCTGTTGTCCCTATGTCATTCATCGCCAACTTTCCATCTACCATCTGTCATCCACTTGCCATCTATCATCCCTCTATCATCATCTTTCATCCCTCCGTTGTCATTTGCCATGCGTCTGTCATCTGTCGCCCACCCGTCATCTACCATCCATCCATCTATCATCCGTTGCCTGCCTCCTTCCTCTGTCATCTACCTTCCATCATATTTCTGTCATCCACCATCCACTGTCTATCCATCATTCCTCACCCACCCTTTTTCCATCATCTATCACCCACCTTCCATCTACCATTCATCGTGCACTCGCCGTCCACCATCTATCATTCATCATTCATGTTTTCCCTCCGTCTTCCCACACCCTTGATCTCGCATTTATGTTTGTGGTCCAAATGACCTCCAGTGATGAATATGATGATCTTTTAATGATGCATGGATGGATCTAACAATAATTTTGCATGATTTGACTAACATTTTCCTTGATTTAAGTAGGAAAGCACTTACTGCACCTCTTTTGCATTAAGGATTTATGGAACTTGTTGTGGGTCCATCAGGGAGGACCATTGAGGAATTTGAACAAGGAAGGGACACATTTCTCTCATCACCATTCATCCATTCCTCACCTCTCCTCATAGCACCCATCAATAGAGGTGGTGTTAGAAGAAGGCCTGTGCCAAGGAAGTTAATGAAAAAATGCAAGGGGGTGGCCTCGAAGAAAGCAAGAGGGAGTTGTCCTACTTTTCACCAGATGATGATTTTCAGGAGTTGTCCACCAGAATTAGGAGCAACAAACTTGCTTCTTATGGAGATTGATTTGTAATAAAAGATGCAACAAACACATCGAACAAATAGCATCCTTGAGCAGTTTCAGCTACAGTAGGGAAGGCAATCACTACAGGACAAAACTGCTACAATGTCAGGGTCACTAGATGACAAAATAGGCTACAAGACAAAATAGAGAAGAGGACAAATTATCCTATTTTAAATTATGAAATATTGGGGGTAGGTTAAACCCTAGCTTGTAATGAATCTAAGCCACACATAGATAATTAATCCTAGCCATTCATTTGGGCTTTGGAAAACTATAAATAGGGGCTTTCCTGTCATTTGTAAATGGTGTGAGAATTAGTGCAAAAGGCATTTAGAGCAATAAAAGAAAACATTGCATGATTTTATGGATGTTCTCTTTGATTTTTCTCATCTTGCATGCATGGTTCTACTTCCATGAAAGTTTTAGTTGTAGTTTCTTGAGTGGATGTGATAATGGAAATTGTTGTTATGGTCTTTAATGAACTTTTAGCCTATACTTTTAGCACTTGTTGATGACAAACTACTGTGTAAAGTTAGCCTAGGATCCTTTATTCCAATGTGGCAACTTATTTCAATTGTATGTTCATGATGTGCATGTGCAATCTAAAAATATGCAGCCCTTAGAATATTGCACTAGTTTTGTGTAGATGTAGGCTTTTCTTGGTCAAGAGAAACCCAGCTTAGGAAGTTTGTCTACTGTAGCAGCCTCCATGATTTCTATTCATTCATAGCTTAGGTCTAGGAACTTCTTCTCCTCCCTACCCTTTTGACTTTTCTTTTAAATAATAATCTTAGGCAAGGTTGATTACAAATTGTAAAGCCAAATCTGATGATGAAATAGGGTTCTAGACTATTGTTTGAACCTGTAGCAACTACGCAACAATTGTTGCACCTTACGAACACCATTTGTAGACCTAACTTCCCACACTTTGTAACTCATAGGTAAGATTTCCCTGTGTTACAAGCAAAAAACATCAACCAACTGAGATATTCCAAGCTCATCAAGACCTGACACCAGAGAGACCTTGGGGTAGTAATTTGTGACTTGTTTGTAGATTTTTACCTTTTAAGAGAGGTGATCAATGCACCTATGCATTACCTATGTCAAGAAGTGAAAAAAAACCCATCAACAAGATATACTAGCAATTTTAATTGTGCCACATCTGTCCAATACAAAGGCTCCATAGGCAAGAAAATTATTTTATGCTAGGTTTCCTTTGGAAAAAAATAACGCTCACAATGACTAGTGGCTAAGTGAGAAAGTCGTTCCTTTGTCTAGGATCTCACTGTACAATGAGAATGTTGTGCTAGGCCTACAGACTCTCATAGTACTAACCACAACATAATCAATATGCTATGCTAATGTTATATAAAAAAAATGTTAATGGGCCAATACCAATAAAACAATGTCAATGCCAATGTCAATAATATCAATAAAAATAAAAATAATGCTAATGTAAAGGTCACACTTGCTAGGAGATCTATGCCATCATCACTAAGAGAGGAACATGCAAACAATGGATAGGGGGCAATATTCCCCCCACTTAAAATATCAACATACTCGCTATGTTGGTATTTTAAGTAGAAAGAAAGGAAGAGGTGATCCTTGAAAAGAATGCATACCTCCAAAAATAGTTATGCTTGCCCACTAATCATAGAGACAAAGACAACCACCAAGAAATATCATGTTGCTACTAAGAGAGATATGGTTTCATCTAACATTCTACCACCATGAATGGCAATGAGAAAGACATATAAAGCTACTAATTCCACATAGTGATGAGCAACATGATAAGAGGAAGTTCAGTATTAATTAGAGGAAATAGGTGCATCAACACAAGGAAGAGAACCACAATGTTTAATATGTTAAATTGATTACTGAAAGCCTTACATTCATTAGTAGAATGACCATGAACTCTATGATATGCACAAAATGAACTCTTGTTGTAAAATTTATTTCATGTTTTTGGAGGAACAAGAATCAAGAGGGCTTTGAGAAGCCTCAACAAGATAGTCTCTTGATCAATAGTAGGGGACATTTCTTTCTAATCACAAGATGTCATATAGACAGTGGATGATAAGGCCTCAAATGAACATAGAGATAAAGGTGGTAAACCTAGATCTTTCTTGAAAAGGTGTGGTAAAGAATTTATTTTTTATCTATCATTTTACTCAATGTTTTCATTATATCCATGCTTAGAAAGGATTTTGCATTCAAAACCATAACATTATTCTAACTCAGATGAAGAGGTTTATGCTTCTATGAAGGGTTTGTTAGATTTGGTTGTGAAACCACCCAAGATCAGAATCATTGAAGGAAAGAAAGAAAAGAGATGGATAAACCCAACACTCCCTTAGCATTGAACTAGAACTCCATCATAGTAGCCAAGGGGAGGGGTGAGTATTGTTTTTATAGAAAAATAATGGTAGATAAATCCAAGATGGGTAATAACTCCCAAGTTCGCATAATAGGTGAGAGTTTTACCTACTTGGTAAATGCTAGATTACATGGTTATACCTACTCAGGTAAAGACAAGAAACGGTTATGAGAGGTGGCTAATAAGTCAAAAAGATGGTGCGAGACTCAACTACCCAAAGGTGGGTGTGAGTGACACATGTGAATGGTGGATTTATGCCACATGTCCTTATCCTAACCATTATAATATAACCTAAGCAAGCTTAATAATGTGTGTAGGAAAAACAAATATTCCCTAACATAAGGAAAATAAAAAACCTACACTAACACCCCCCCTTAAGTGTAGCTTAGGTGGGTGAAAAGACACAAAGATGGGTCCTGGCTACTAGGCCATGTTAGGTGCCCATGTACAAAATGATCTCTCACAAATGGAGAAAAGGAGAAAACCCAGTGGGACAAAACTCCTCCCCAAAAGAGAGAAAATAAAACAAGTTTCCCAACACAATAAAAATCCTATGGAAGGAAGAAGTCCCCTCCAAAATAGAAAGGATAAGAAATACTATGTAGCCTTCCCTCAAGTTGTCAACTATACCAATGGTTGATGATTGAAACTAGATATAGAAAATGGTCATTGATCATCGAACAATGTTCCTCCCCTTAGGAAGAAACAAAAAAAAAGGTGAATGAATAACATCTTCCCACTCCTGAAAGGAATGTGAAGGAAGAAAGTGCAAATAATAATAAGTCTTTGAAAACTACTCACTTGTCTCCATGTCGATGTTGAAAGTTTCCACCATTAAATCAATTGTTCTAGGCCACACTGATGAAGATGAAAATCCATAACCTAGTGGAGATGTATGTAGAAAAAGATCCAAAGACTCAACCACCTCCTCTAAATACAAAGGTGCCTCCTCCAAAAGCTTCTCAAAAGTATCCACAATCATGTCAAACTGTGATGAATGTGAATCATAGATTTTTGGCTCTCTAGGTCTTTCCAGCACTTCTAGGGTTTTTCACCTAAAAGGAGAAAGAAAGGGCCAAAGAATCTAGCTAGTTCATTCAAATTAGGAAATGAGTGATGTAATTAGGACTAAATGGAATGATATGAATGCAAATAAACTATGAAATTGAGAGATTAAGAATGAAAAACCTAAGATTAATGCAATGTTTGAAGATACAATGTGATATGCAAACAATGAACTATGAATAAATGAATACAAAACATGAAAGAACAGGGTTGAATCAAAGTGCACCTGGAATTCTGATGAAGATTCTAGAATGTTTTGAATGCTATATGGAATCACAAAAAATCACTAGTGGGACTCACTCGCCACTGATGGCAAATCAATCCTACTCCTGGTAAAAATTATAGGGAACATGTTTTTGAGTGTCAGAATCCGGAATCTGAGAAAACTTAGATTTCTAGCCTTAAGGTGGGACTCATTCACCACTGATGGCGAATTAGTCCTCTCCCAAAATTTTGAGAAATTAGGGGACAATTCTCTAGCACCAAATCTGAGGTTTTCTACTTGTCAGGTTAATGAAGTTAATTCTATAGAAAATGGACAAAAATTCTTCTCCAAGCTTGAAATATGTAGTTGACTTGAGACACTTTGTTGAATTCTTCTCCACTTTTCAACACCTAAATGTTTGATAAATCTGTATACACAACACATGCACAAAGGGGGAAAATGGTTAAGGGTTAGGGAAAAGGGATTTTCCTTGGTCAAATCCCACTTTGGTAATCAAACCCTTAAAAAAATGATGAAATGAAAGAGAAAGATAAACTAATAACATGCAAATGCTATCAACTTACCAAACCCTTGTTGATGAAAATCTGAAGATATGTTAATGGCTACATTTGAATGCTTGATTAATGTTTGATTTGTTGATGCAAAGTGCTCAAATGATAGTTGAATGCTTGAATAAGTGAACTTGATGATTCAGGGTTAAAATGAGATGAAAAACAATTATTTATACACACTTGTGCCTTAGTAACCTGATGATACCTCATCACAGGCCGAAATCAAGTGATTTTGAAGAAAAACCCAATTTTTTTAAAAAAATATTTTGAAATTGGAGCCAAGAGGGACTCATTCACCACACATGGCGAATGGGTCCCACCTTGGACTTGAATGTGGGTGTCAGGAATTAAATCACATTTAATGTTGTTTTTTAGGTTTACATTCAAAAATACACTTAATTAAGCCTTATAAGGGAATAAAGGGGTCAAATAAAGCATAAGAAAGGTGTAAATAGTGAAATTATGCCTAGAAAAGTGTGAAATCTTGTTACAAAACTTTACAAAACTTCAAAATAGGACTTGATGATGAATAAAAAGGTGATTTTTAGGTGAACTATATTTAATAGTCTAGAAAAGTGTAGAAATGTTTTACAACACCTCACAACACCTTCACAAGACATCATTATTTGTATACTAAAGGCCTAATGTGAATGTTCAAGCCACATTACATCAATGAATCAAACTAAATTAGAGAAAAAATCAAGAGGAGAAGCCTAAAAGACCATGAAAATGACAAGTGGCCATTTTTCTATGGTGCATTAAGCCCCCACTTTAGTGAGAGGATGAACTTGCTTCAAACTCACACTAAAGTAGCCATGAAAATCAAGAAAGAGGTTTCAATGCACTTACATTAGAAAGATGGAATGACAATGATCAAGAGGGATGATCAAGCCCCCAAGATGAACATCCCATGGAAAACTAAGCATAAGAACAAAGGAACACACATGATGATGAGAAAGAAATGAAAGCTTCAATCGTTCATCCAACTAGTTGTGGATAAGATCTAGGAAAATTGTTTGATAAATGAAATGTGCATACTCACTCTAGGGTGACAAAAATCATGGCAGTCCACTAGGTGAGAAGATCCAAGAAGGTGAAGTACATATGCTAGTTGGCATTCACTCACAAACACATAGGTGGCTATGGGGAAAGTCGTGCCTCAGAATGGGCTTCTCACTCAACCATATCAAAGTTATACCTCCTGATAACTTTAACAAGGTGCCACAAAGGAAAATGATGGTTCATGCTTCATGAGACAAGAAAAAAAATGTATGCTTAGAACTCATGAACAAAATGAAGGTACCAGGGTACGCAAGCTGCGTTATGCAAGGTGGAAAAAATGCAAAAAAAAAAAAATGAAATGTAAAATGCGAAATATGTTCAAAGGAGTCTTGTTAAGTTCATGCAAGGTCTATTACTTAGGGAACATTGTGTCTAATGTCTCCAAGAGAGGAAAAATCAAAGAATAAAAGATTAACAACTTAGGGGATGCAATGCATCGCATCAGGCCACCAAGAGGAATGTAATATCCTAAGATAGATCACACTTATGAAGGACATCATACCCAATGTCTTCCACAAAGTGACAAATGCATCGTATAAAGTAACAAGACTACACTAAGAACCAAGAATGCAAATGAAAATGATGCCAATGTATGTCCCCCACTTTAAAGGAATTGCTATACATCAGTCTAGGAGAAATTATGTTAAAGTAGAAAAGGAAAGAAAGTGCAAAAAGGAAACAAGACATGAGAGCCAACTTGGAAAGCCCCTATGCCAAGTCATACATTTCCGAGTAAGGTTGTGTCATGTAAACAAAAATGAAAACAAAAGAAAAGGGAGTTTCCCCCTAGAAAGGCACACACCAAACACATAAGGGATCTATGGATTTGGGGTCAGTGTGTTCATTGCTACAATGTTTTGATTAAAGATCTTGTAACTATCATCATTCCCTGAATACATAGAATTGGAAGAATGACATAAAGAGAGCGAAAACAAATGAAAAAAAAAGTTCATTTTGAGTCAACATGGAAGATACATTGTGGTATCAATGCTTTGCATCATCCCCAAAAGGAAAACACAAGCTAAAAGAAAATGAAAAGGAAAAAGCAAAGAAAAATATTTTGGGTCAACATGAAGGAGACATTGCAGTCTCAATGCCCTGCATCATCCCAAAAAGGAAAAACAAAAAAAAGGAAAAGGGACCGATTGGGTCAACATGGAAGAGACATACGACATCTCAATGCTTTACGTCATCCCCAAAAGGAAAACACAAAAAAAATCAAAAAAGAAAAGGACCTTTTGGGTCAACATGGAAGAGACATAGGATATCTCAATGCTTTACATCATCCCCAAAAGGAAAACACAAAACAAAAGAAAAAGTGAAAAGGACCAATGCACGACATAGAGAAGAATAGAGGTATGGATAGAAGAAGTGTAAAAAGAGAGAGAATATCAAACACACAATATGGGGGAACACAGTATGATGAAAAAATGAATGAGCTAGTAATGCAAATGCAAGTCAACCATTAACTAAGTTATTGGTTTCTCAATCTTAAGTAATGTAAGTGGAAAATGAATAACATAGTTAAGAGACAAAGACAAGTGCATTACAAGGACAAAGGCTAACAACTACTTGTTTCTACAAAGGGAAAAACAAGCATGAGCCAAGGTTGATGATGGAAAGAATCATGCAATAGTGAGAATGAAAGATTCTGCAACTATGGCATGGTAAGAGGATTGGTGTTTTTAAGGGATGATAGGAAAGTAGTCCGTATCAGTGAAGTTATAATTTTCTAGTATCTCATTCAATGTTTGACATTCTTCAGTTTGATTTCCCAGAGCATGATGATATTTGCAATATGGTATGTTAGAATCTTTAAGATGAATGACCAACCTATTGGAAAGTGGTAAGAGTATAAGACCTTGATTTAAAATTAATTGAAGTATCCTTTCACATTCAGGTGGTCGATGAGTAGGAAACTTGAGCTTTTTCAATTTGTAAGGTCATTTTTTCTTGCTAGATTCTCCTTTTTCATGAATGGAAGAAGGAAGAGGACCCGTGGGGATCCTAGAATCCTTATCATTGGAATCAGGCAATGGTTGTTCACATGGAAGGGGAATGTTTAAGTTAGGAGGAGAATCAAATATCATTGTGCCATCATCTCAAAGTCTCCAATATTCAAAAGGAGGCTCTTGATAGCCTAGACCTATTGTGTTTTCTTTTGTTGGTTTTGTTCTAGAAGTTGATAAATGTCATGCTCATGTGTTGTGTCACAACCTTGTTTACTTAAAATAGTAAATCCTTTTCCATATGCTTGTTCAAGGTTGATTGGAGTGTTTGTAACTTTGTAATCATAAAATGGTTGAGGGTGTGTTTATTGGGAGTACCTAGGTTCACTTGATGGAGGAATCTTAGATCCCTCTTGAGTTTTAGGATGAAGATAACCAAATTGATTAGGAGGTGCAACAATAGGAAGATTTAGTGGTTTCATGGATGGATAAAAGGTTGCATTGGCTTCAAGATTATCAAGACAGTCATTTAAGAACTTGTTCATGCTAGAATAATCTTCTCTAATGATTTCAACATCACAAGGAGGAAAATCATGAGGATTTGAAGGAGCATGAGGAAGCTCAAGGTCATTAGGATCACAACCAAAGGCACAATTGGACATGTCTATTAATAATTTCAATGAATTCCAAATCTTATTAAAATAAAATGCCATGATGTAAGGAAACTAAGATGTAAGAAATAGTAGCGAATAGAGAAGTTGGAAAGCAAAACATAAAGCAACTACAAAAGACTATAATGTAGGAAATACCCAAAAAATGTTTGAAAATGAAGAATGAAATGTGCAGGTGGATTGATTCACCCAGGGTGGTGAATGAGGCCCAATATGAGATTTTTTTATGTTTTTCAAAAATTTTAATGTGATTTAAATGATTTTTCAGATGCCAATGAAGGATGTAGATGCAATTTTTTTAGTTTTTTCAATGATATGCAATGCAAAAATGAAATATAAATTAGTCTTTCACTATTTCAAGTTAAGAAACCCTAGAATGCAAAAAAAAACAATACCCTAATTGAATGTTGATGCAAATGAAATCTAGGATGCAAGATGCAATTGAAATAAAAAAGTTAATATGTTCAAAATGAAGGTTCACCAAAATGAACCATAGATTTTTGGCTCTCTAGGTCTTTCTAGCATTTCTAGGATTTTTCACCTAAAAGGAGAAAGAAAGGGCCAAAGAATATAGCTAGTTCATTCAAATTAGGAAATGTGTGATGTAATTAGGACTAAATGGAATGATATGAATGCAATTAAACTATGAAATTAAGAGATTAAGAATGAAAAACCTAAGATTAATTCAATGTTTGAAGAGACAATGTGATATGCAAACAATGAACTATGAATGAATGAATGCAAAACAAGAAAGAACAGGGTTGAATAAAAGTGCACTTGGAAGTTTAATGAAGATTTTGGAATGTTTTGAATGATGTCTAGAATCATAGAAAATCACCAGTGGGAATCATTCACCACTGATGGAAAATTAGTCATGCTCCAAGTAAAAACTATCGGGAACAAGTTTCTGAGTGTCGGGATCCAGAATCTAACAAAACTTAGATTTCCACCCTTAAGGCGGGACTCATTCACCACTAATGGAAAATCATTCATCTCCCAAAATTATGAGAAATCAGGGGACAATTCTGTAGCACCAAATCTAAGGTTGTCTGCTTGTTAGATTGATGAAGTTAATCTTGCAGAAAACAGACAAAAAGTCTTCTGCAAGCTTGAAATATGTAGTTGACTTGAGACACTTTGTTGAATTCTTCTCCACTTTTCAACACCTAAATGCTTGATAAATCTGCATACACAACACATTCAAAAAGGGGGAAAATGGTTAAGGGTTAGGGCAAAGGGATTTTCCTTGGTCAAATCCCACTTTGGTAATCAAACCCTTAATAAAATGGTGAAATAAAAGAGAAAGATAAACTAATAACATGCAAATTCTATCAACTTACCAAACCCTTGTTGATGAAAATTTGAAGATATGTCAATGGCTACCTTTGAGTGCTTGATTAATGCTTGATTTTTTGATGCAAAGTGCTCAAATGATAGTTGAATGCTTGAATAAATGAACTTGATGATTGGGGGTTAAAATGAGATGAAAAACACTTATACATACACACTTGTGCCTTAGTAACCCATTGATACCTCATCACAGGCCAAAATCAAGTAATTTTGAATAAAAACCTAAAAGAAAATTTAAAATATTTTAAAATTGGAGCCAAGAGGGACTCATTCGCCACCCATGGAGAATAGGTCCCACCTTTGACTTTAATGTGGGTGTCGTGAATTAAATCACATATAATGTTTTTTGTCAGGTTTACATTCAAAAATACACTTAATTCATCCTTATAAGGGCATAAAGAGGTCAAATAAAGAATAAGAAAGATATAAATAGTGAAATTATGCCTAGAAAAGTTTGAAATCTTGTTACAAGACTTTAGAACACTTCAAAATAGGACTTGATGATGAATAAAATGATGATTTTTAGGTGAAGTGTAATGAATAGAGTCTAGAAAAGTCTAGAATTTTTTTACAACACTTCACAACACCTTCACAAGATGCCATTATTTGTATTTTAAAGGCCTAATGTGAATGTTCAAGCCACATTACATCAATGAATCAAAGAAAAATAGACCAAACATCAAGAGGATAGGCCTAAAAGACCATGAAAATGACAAGTGGAAAATTTTCTACGGTGTAGAATGATCATGTGGAGAATGAAGTAGAGGATCCAAAGGTTCCTCCACAATAACAGAAGAAGAATCAACTTCATAAAAGAGAAGATGAATGTCATGAATAGTGTTTCCCAAGTTTGAAATATGTGACTCTATAAATAAACCTACAATGTTTGTCAAGTAGTCATCTAAAGTAGCTATATCTGGAAGATGATGTCTATCTTGTTGCACTGAATCAAAAGAAGCCATGAATGTAGCAACACAAGTATCCTCAGAAGCAATAGTAGATGGATGAGAAATAATGTAAGGCTCGAGAACTAGATCACCTGTGAGAATTCCCAAGCTCAAGTGGCCAAAGTTCTCAAAATCAAAGCTCACACTAGGAGTGTGATTAACAATCAAAGGATTAAAATCATCATCAGGTGAAAAGTCTGAAAAGGTATACAATCGAGATGCATGATCAACCATCCTTGTAGCAATTATCTCTCTTCTCTCCAAATTTCTGATGATAACTGAATCAGGCATGAATTCCATAGTCTTCCTTGCTCCACCATGAGTGATCTGATAGATTGAAAGAAGATTATTCATCAAGTGAGGTACACAAAAAATATCATTGAAGGTTCCATCCCCAATATCAACAAAAACTTTCCCAATTACACTCATGTGAGTTTTGTTTCCCATCATAATAGGTGGCATAACACAAGGCTCAAAAGAAGAGAGCATAGACTGTGTAGAAGCCATATGGTGAGAAGCTCTAGAATCTAGGAGCCACTTCCTTGATTCATGACTTGTAGAAGCACAAAGAGATTCACCCTTGTTTTTATTCGACTCAGTAGCAAAGCCTGCATGACTTTTATCCTTGCTAGATCCTGATTATTTACAATGTGAAAAAGAAGTAGACTCAGATATTCTAAAAGGTAGATTAATAATGTTCTTCGTAAGAAGATGTTTCAATTCATCATTATCATTCTTATAACAAAAATGTTCTTCATGTCTATTCCTCTTGCAATATGAACAAGTAGACTTCTCCTTCTTAAATGAGTCCTCCTTTGAAGAGGATTTTTTCTTTGCTTGATCTATGTGTGGATTTTTCTTGGATTTCTTTTGTTTCTTATTAGATTGTCCTGACTCTTTCTATCCCTTGGGCTGACCAGCCAACAAAGCTTCAGTCTATGATGGCTTTATGAGACCCATAGAAAGAAGCTTGTGTTGTTCATGCATTAACATCTTAGAAAAAGATGCAAATGAAGGCATAGTATATGCAGATCCCATAGTTAGTCTGTGAGTATGAAAGCTAGAAACAAAAGTTTCAAATTCAGGACCAAGTTTATTTAGTGTATTATAGATTAGTTGAATTTCCTTTTTTCAATACCACATGCTTTACATTGTGCTCTCAGATCATCAACCTTAGTAATATAATTTTGGATGTTGCCAAAGTTCTTAGGATCAAGGCTCATCAATTCATTTTCAATCTGAATTCCTTTGACTTCATATGTTGTACCATACAAAGAATTTAACTTTTTCCAAGGATCATGTGAATTTTTACAACATTCAATGTAAAACATGAGATCAAGGGAAACAAAGCTACGAAGACATCCAAGAGCTTTTGTATGTTCACACATCCATTTTATCTTTTCCTTATCATCTATAGGTTCAACTACCTTCTTTTCAACATATGGATTATACCCAAGTTTCATTAAGGCACTCCATGCATGTTGATTCCATGTTGCATAATTATAAGGTGTTAGCAAAGGAACCTTAGAATGATCAATGTGTGAAGGAAAAGAAGAGCACAAGTGAAGAGATCAAAAACACACACACAAAGAGAGACCCCTAATTTTTACTCAATCAAGAATCCCCCCAACAAAAAATGATTTGGAACTTTATAAATCAGTGCATTTACAATGCTAAAGCTATTTTCTAGAGTTTTACAATTGTCTAAAATGGATTTAAATATTGAAAGTATAATAAAATATTAGAATAAGAACCTCAAAATAGTACCACTATGTAGTTCTTGGAAAAATATTCACTTTCAAAAAAATAATCACCTTGATTTGAGGTCGTATATGAAAGTTACATCCGTTTGAAGTTCAAAAAATGAGGATTGTCCTTCAGATCTGATGAAAAACCTGATTTTCTAGAAAAAAAAAAAAGATCAATTGAGAAAAAGATGATCACACTACTGTAAAGAGTGCAAATTTTTACCCCAAATAAAAAAAAATTGCAATGAAAAATGCATTCGTATGAATAAGATATGGCACTCTAAATTTCAAGTGCAAAAACCAAAACTTCAATCGAGAGGGGTCCAAATTTTCAAAAAAATCATATGCGCCAGATTTGGTTGAGCTGCTACTAAATTTGAAGGAACCACCAAATTTTTCTATTTGCTAGACAATTTAAAATTGTACCAAAAATAGAAGATCTCCAGATAAATTTAACTATCCAACAATGTTAAAAAAAAACCAAAAATTGGAACTCCTGCTAAGTTTGTCTCCAAATTTAGAAGAGTCTCTTAAAAATCATGAAACCCCACTGAATTCTGCAAGCGTCAAATTTGACACCAAAGCCAAAGCATGCATCAAGTACGAAGAGCTCTAAAAGCAATTTTTTAACTTTTAATATTAATTTTTAGTATTTTCTAAAATTAAAAAGGCTTTTAAGAAAGGGGTCGAACCCCTATGGAAAAAAGGTGGGCCCCATTTTCTCTTGAAATCTATGCTTAACCGTTTTAAAATGCATGTAATTCCTAGAGGCACATGGTACTATGATGGTACAAGGCCTACGCAAGCACTGTGTAGGTACTTGGTACCAATTTTTTTATTTTTTTGCTTCTGTTAATTTTTTTGAAATAATAATTTTTTGAATGCAGCAAAAATTTAATTTTCAATTTTCACCTTGAAATCCTTGTTGTACTTTTTGTAGGCAGGGTCATATGGTTTTATTTTTCCTCAAAAATCAACTTCTCAAAATTTGACAAATTGGTAGTCAATCCTTAGCTTTTGATGCCTTGTGAGTGTGATGGCAAGGTTCATTTTGGCTGAAAATGCTCTAAAAGATCAGCTACTTTCTGGAACCTCTCTAAAATCCTTTGCTTCAACCCTTCATAGATCTCACACCTAATGTCTAATTTGGACAAAATAAAAGTCAATTCTAACTTTTTTGGCTGCTCTAAACTCAATGGTGAGCTTAGAATATCTCCAAGAAGCTATGGAATACCTACAATAAAATGCAATAAAAAGGAACCCCCCAAAAATGAGATATTTATCAAGCAGTTTTGATTCCCTAGGTCATCATCAGATGCAAACAAAGAGAATAAATTTCTTTCAAGAATGGATTGAAGAAACTGCTAACCCACAAATCACAACCAACTCTGATACCATGTTAGATTTGGTTGTGAAACCACCCAAGATTAGAATGATTGAAGGAAAGCAAGAAAAGAGATGGATAAACCCAGCACTAACTTAGCACTAAACTAGCATTCCATCATGTTGGTGTAATTAATTATTCAATTACACTTTATTAAGTTTACTTAGGTAATAATTAGTTTACTTAATTAATAATTAAGCTTTATTTAGTTGAGCTAATTTTAGGTCAACATTAGGGTTATGCATACATTGTTTTTATAAAGCAATTTATCCCTTGTAATTTCTCAATTCGTGAATATTATTCATTTGCACATCTTCATGCAAATTGCTCTGCTTTTTCTATTTTTCTCTTGTGGAAGACATTTTCTAGTTTGCATGTCTGATCTTAGTTTCTAACATGGTATCAGAGCCTTGAATTGCAGCCCCTTCTCAGATTTTTGGAGAAATTCAATGCAGAGCACGTTCAGGGTTCCTCGAGGGTTTCATACCTTGAGCTTATTTATGAAGTGATTTGGATTAGATTAGGCATCTCCATTAGATTCAGAGCATTGGAAAAAGTCAGGATTGGATTTTATTTCATTGATTTTCATCATTATTTACCAAATCTGCAAGGGTTTCAAGTTTGGTGATTTTTTGCAAGATCTGGGGGTAGCCAATTTTTTGGGACACTTTGGGCACAAATGAAGGTCACCATCGTGTTTGCAATGGCCAAAAACCCCAAAATTGACTGTCAAAACATTAAAATCGGACACAGTGACTCCACGAGGTAATGTTTTTCCATTTTTGGGTCGTACGACTTGGTACGACACGTAATCCGAGAAAAATAATTTTAAAAAATAGTGATGCAGGGCACTGCCATTAGCTAACCGCTAGCAGTTAATGCTAGCGGCTAGTCTAGCCACTAGGTTTTCCTCCAAACCCTTTTGGAGTAATTTTGGTATTTTGGCCATAACTTTTGCGTCCGAACTTGAATTTTCAAAAACAAAATATCACTGAAAAGCTGGTTCCAAGATTGATCTAGTGGTGTAGGTGTGCTTTTCTAGTTTTTCTATTATGTTTTAGGTTTTTCCAATCAAATTCAGATCATCACTTTTCCACTTCTGGGGGAATATATTTTTCATACGATCACCATTTTTCAAAAATGAATAGCCATTGGAAAGTTGGTTCAGTCCTCTACACAGATATGAAGTCATTTTTAATCATGGATGCGGATGTGAACATTGGTTTGTGCATGCACTCTTTTTTTGTTTTCGTGCACTAGGTTTGCATTTTCTCTTTATTTTATGCATTTTTTGCATGTTCTCCTTTTACAATCATGGGGTATTGTAATAAATGAATTTATATAAAGTTCCATCAGTGGGCCTTGTTGCATAATAATCTGATTAGAGTGTAGTTGCATTTCATGCACTTTGATCTCATCTTCATATTGATGACAACTAGCATGAGTTATATCTGGATTCTATAGTTTCTTTTGGCCACATCTTGCTCATAGCTTGACACATTTTGGTTCACATCAGTTCACATCTTAAATTGAGAGCCTATGGTTAATGATCCTGAATCACATCAGATTCACATCAGGTGACATCTTAGTTTGAGGGCCATTCATTTTATGGTTAATGTTCTAGAATCTTCATGGTACTTGCTCCTATGGATCATTTTTAGTCATAGTTTGGCATCGAAATCAAGATACACATAGCTTCTAGATTATTTCATCATATCATTCCCTCTTATGGGGGCATCATTTATTCATTTACTATTGCTTCATAGATTCTAGGGTTGTTCCAGTCTATGAAGTTTTCTAGTGTTCCTTGACATCAGGTTTGTTGTTGCATTATCATCATTTTATCTAAGTCCTTCAATGACTCTCATATGGTTTCTTGTAAATAGAGGTATCTTTCCTTGCTTTCTAGATTCAAGATTCTAGTGTTACTCCAATAGTGTTCTTCCAATGCTTCTTTGCATCAGGTCATCTCATTGAGGGGGGGTTTTGTGCCACTAGGTTTTATCCTCTTTCCCATTCATTACATTTGTACATGGGTATCTAACATGGCCTTATAGCTAGGACCCATTGATGCTTTCATTCATTCATCCTAATATTAGGTGCATTCTTTTTTAGTCTCCCTATGTTGCACTTAAGGGTGGGTGTTGGTGTAATTAATTATTTAATTACACTATATTAAGTTTACTTAGGTAATAATTAGTTTACTTAATTAATAAGTAAGCTTTATTTAGTTGAGTTGATTTTAGGTCAACATTAGGGTTATGCATACATTGCTTTTATAAAGCAATTATCCCTTGTAATTTCTCAATTCTTTAATATTATTCATTTGTACATCTTCATGCAAATTGCTCTTCTTTTTCTGTTTTTCTCTTGTGGAAGGCATTTTTTGGTTTGCATGTCTGATCTTGGTTTCTAACACATCATACTAGCCAAGGGGAGGGGTGAGTGCTATTTATATAGAAAAATAATGGTAGATAAATCCAAGAGGGGTAATAACTCCCAAGTGCCCATAATAGGTGAGACTTTTACCTACTTAGTAAATGCTAGATTACATGGTTATGCCTACTCAAGTAAAGATAATAAATGGTTATGAGAGGTGGCTAATAAGTCCAAAAGAGGGTGTGAGACTCAACTACCCAAAGGTGGGTGTGAGTGACACATGTGAATGATGGATTTATGCCACATGTCCTCATCCTAACCATTGTAATATAACCTAAGCACGATTAATAATGTGTGTAGGAAAAATAAATATTCCCTAACATAAGGAAAATAAAAAACCTACACTAATAGGATTGTCTTCTTCATGAGAACACAAGTCCTTTTTAGATTTCTTTAAGTTACACATCTTCCTCTCATGAGGGATGGGAGTTGAAGCACCCGCATCACCACCATGGAGTGATTTTGTTGATGTAGAACCAAGTTGAGCAAATGAAACACAAGGCTATATTGGTTTAGATTGTGAGATTTGTACTCTCCCATAAAGAAGTGTGTAAAATCTAATGAACCTCAATTGTCACTAAAACATGTGTTTGAAGAGGAATCATTTGTATATATGACTCTTTGGATTTTAAGGGTGAGATTTTGGATTCTTCATTGAAATGAGGCATAAAATCTAGAATGACCCCTAATCATTAGTAAAGATTTGTGTTGTAGGTGAAAGACAATTAGGATTAACATCAACATGTATAGGTTCTACTTTGGAAGTTGGAAAAAAAGTATTAGGGGAGTTGGAAGTGTTATGATCATGTTTAACTTGTGATTTATAACTTCGTTCATCTACTTCAACTGCATATATCTTGTTATTGTATTTAAATTTTGATCTCATGGTGAAGAGTAGACAATACTCCTTTTATAGCATGAATCCATTGTATCCCTAGGAGAAGATTGTATGAAAGAGGCCATGGAATTATATGGATAGGGGTAGGAAAAACTATATGTCTCACC
Organism: Sequoia sempervirens; assembly: GCA_007258455.2. Classification (NCBI taxonomy): domain Eukaryota; kingdom Viridiplantae; phylum Streptophyta; class Pinopsida; order Cupressales; family Cupressaceae; genus Sequoia; species Sequoia sempervirens. The sequence goes on from VDFB02036350.1 coordinate 19,597, forward strand.
ATAATAGGTAATGTGATCATTCCTAATGGTCTCCTATTGACATTGTCAAACCTAGGAGATCAATGCTACAAACATTAAGACCTGCTCCGTTGTCTATGAGAGTATGCCTAATTTCAGTTTCATTAATAATCACCTTTATCAACAAGGCCTCATTTTTATTTTGTATCTCAAGCGAAGGTAATTCATCTTGATGGAATGTGATATATGACTTTGTCACTTGTACACAATCAAAGGAGGTTGCTACATAATTCAATTTCATAGAAAATTGGATACATTCATTTCCAAAATTTCTTGGAGCATCCTATTGTATGTAGATGATTTTTGAACAAGATCTCATAAAGATATCTTAGCAGGAGTATTTTTTAAGTTCTTAAAGAAAATCATACTCCTTTCCACCATGTAAAGGAAAATGAGGAGAACTAGGAAAAATAGGTTGAGGCAATGGTAATGAAGTAGGAATGGTTTGACCTGTTGCATATTGTTCCATCTATTGTATGTGTGAGCAATGATATTATAACTCAGTTGCTGCAAAACATTGTTACTATCAAGCTGCATTGTAAATTTCAAGATATATCCTAGGTTGAATGGTTTCTTTTTAGGTGATTCTATAATGGGAGGTGACTTAGGAGGCTCACTAATTAAAGGAGATCCAACAGTGTCCAATCATAAACTCAACTGAGTTACCTAGATTACCTTCTAGTGAGGGGGGATCTAATGTGAACTTAACATCTTCATTTGTTCCATCCATCTTAGTGTTTTTTGGGAGAAACATATGAAAGAGGGACAAATAAAGTTATCATAATGCTCAATAATTGTGTCTTCTAACACAAAAATACCTTCGTCACAAGTAGGATAGGTATTGGGAGAAGAGCAACTATGATTGTCATGATTGTCGATGCTTGCATCCTATTTCACCAAAGCTTTAGTGAATGATCTAGGTGGGATGAAGTCCTCAAGGGCTTCATCTAACATGTCAAATTGATCACAACTAAAGGGTTTGAAGGGTATGCTTTCTCCAAGGTTAACCATTTAGTTTTGTTTGTTTTTTTTTATGTTTCTAGTTTTTGATTTTTGTTTTCTAATGATTTTGCAAAATGTAAACTAATCTATCTAATGATGCAATGATGCTGAAAATGAAACAAAAGTACATAAATATAATACTATCTTTCACTGAAATATGCAAGAAATAGTTTCCACAATGTTGCAAAATCTGACTAAATGATCAATACTTTGAATGCACAAACAAACCATTTTAGGAGTTTAATTCTTGGATCTAAAAACAGTAACAATAATGCAGAACATGGACTAAAAAGCACTTAGAAAATTGTCAAAAAGGTTTGTATAGGGATGTGGATGCATAAAAACTATCCCTTTTTGCTTGCTTGATTTGGGTTTAATTGATGATAAATTGGACTTAATGAGGCCTTGGTTTGGTGTTGTGAGGTGTTTTTCACATCCACACTAGTTCTTGGACCCTTGGAAACTGAATAAAATGCATTTATTGATGTCTTGTAAAGGTGTTGTAAAGTGTTGTAAAAGACTTTCACACCTCTCTAGACTTAATAAACCCATTCTCCCTTAATTCAACATTATAAAATGTATTTAATTGCATCTTCACATCAATCTAGAAGGCTTGTGAACTAAACTTAACCTTAGTCTAGTGTTGTAATGTGTCTTACATATTCACATTGGATGTGCCTTTCTAGGCTAAGTGGACCTCATTTTAGTGTTGTAAAGTTTATTTAATCACACTTTGATATTGAATTTTGTGTCCCAAGCCCTAATTGATGTTTAAGGTAAGTGCACCAACATGGTTCCCCAAAAGGAGGCCTAAGTGGTGACTTTTTTTTTTTAAATTGGAAAATACTGACCTTGGATGTGAAATTGAGGATAGCTACACTCAAAATTTTGAGATGGAACAAAAAGAAGGATCAAAGTACTCTGATTCTACTTTCTAAAATAATAATTTATTTTGAAAATGGTTGAGATTAAGGGGTTCAAAAGAGGGATGTACATAAATTGTTGTTGTTTTTGTCAAAAAAACATAACATAGCAACTCTTGTATGACCCTAACACAGTGAACTTTTTTGTAGTATTTTTAAAATTGCTATGGTCAGAAGTTAGCTAACAATATCTAGTTGATGCATTATTTTTTTGATAATTTTTTAATAAATAATTGATTTTTTACTAATTTTCTAAGTGGGCACCTCCTAAAAAGTAGAATTTTGACCGTGCTCCCCTTACAATTTTTGGAAAGTAATAGATTTTTTTTAATTTTTATTTTTTAAAATTTGTAGAATGGAGTATAGTTTCTAAAAATGTAATTTATTTGAAATTTCAATGAACGGTTAATTTATAACGAAAAAAACACCAAATATTGCTTTTTGACAAAAAATAAACACACAAACAAAAGAAATTATGGATGAATGGCCTAACATTGTAAGAAAGTGAAAAAAATTACATCGTTGGAAAGCTAAGAGAGAACTTAACATTACCCATGTGTTTGATTTTTTCAATATTAAACCAGATACAATCCTGATGGTGAGCACGAACCCGATTATGTGAAAAATTGTAGAATTTGCAAAAAACACATCTATGGTCATTGGGAATGCCCTCCAAGCCTTTGGGTTGGTATTCCAAGGAAAATACCAAAGCTAAGGCTCAGGGATTCCCAATTAAAAATATACTGTGAGCACGTTATAACGCGCTCGCATTATGTGTTAGTTTTGACATTTTTTTCTTTTCTGGGGAACATGTCTAGCAACACATAATGTGCTTGCATTATGTATTCCTTTAGTTAAATGCCACTTTTTTGAATGTTTTTTCATATGTTTGTATGCATATGTATGTTGGTGTGTCATGTATGTATGTATGTATGCATGCCTGTATGTATGCCTATATGTATGTATTTATGCTTATGGGAGATAGAGTGAGAAAGGGTAGGAGTGGGAGAGAGTGTGGGAGGGTGTGAGAGAGGGTGCGAGAGTGTGAGAGAGAGTTGGAGAGAGTGAGAGAGAGTGGGAGA
>VDFB02036351.1:0-29659 GCA_007258455.2 Sequoia sempervirens
CTTTACATTAAATTTTAATGAGTACTTAGTTATTTAAGTTGTTGATTTTGAAAAGGTGAAATCTATCAATTGTGAATTAACTATGCATGTCTCTTATGTTTAATTGTTTGTTTATATTATGTTTGATTGCAACCTGGATATATTCAATAATTTTATTTTATTTATTTATTTATATTAATTAGCCAAAGGTAATTTTCATTGGGGATTAAACTCTTAATTCCTTATTGATTGTAGCACACTGAAAATAAAGAGATGGATAGTAAAGGAGATAAGATGTTTCAAATTTTCAACCCTTGGGTTGCTAGATGAAGTGTGAAACATTATAATGGTTAGGATAATCTTAGAGATACAAGTAGAGGCATGGAAAATGCCATAGTACTAATAAAGATTCAAAATTTTGATTAGGATATGAATAGTCTCATTCATGTGTGTACCTTTCAAAATAGTAATGATGGTTCAATAAGTGTAATATAGGAAAATAAAAGTAACACTAGAATTATAAAAGTAAAAGGGATATAAGTTTTATTGATATTCTAAGATATGATTGGTATGCCTTGATAAGTACAGATAATAGAAACTAAATAGACCTAAAGAAGTACGTAGAATTATATGGGAAAATTGGTGAATGTTGTGTTGTGACTCAAGTTTGAGATACAGGGTATCCAACTTGGGATAAGGGTGTAGTAGACATCTAGGATGATCTACCTATGTATACCTATGTGTTAACTTGTTTGATGTTAAGATATAATGTTTTGTTGTGGTGTGTTTGGTTATACACTAGAAATCCCCTAGGGATGACCACTCTAATTGGAGAAGGCTCCACTACTGTACTTGGGGCTAAGGGAGTACCCTCGTTCATTGGAACATTGTGATTTTTCCTTGATGTCATCCCTAAGCTAGATAGAGGACTAATGTTGGAAGATTATGATTTCCTTTGGGATGTTGAGTTGGATTTTCTCCCCCTTTGTAGGACCACATTTATTGGTTCATAGTGTAAGATCACTTTCCTTGAGACTATATCCCATGGGTTGAGGATGGATCTCACATGCCAAACATTGGATGCAATTTCATGAGTGTGAGATGAGATATCCTTATTTTAATCTATTTTGCATAGCAGCCAAAGTTCAACAGACTTGGGTCATGTACATCATTGGAAAAGAATGGGAAGAATGAAAGTTTTGACATTATTATCTGACATTTTCAACAAAAGGAAATAAAATGCAAGGTTTGATAGTATTATTAAAGTGTCATATTTGACAGTGATTGTCAAATCTTCAATTATTCTTGTGATTTGGTAATTCCCCCTTTTTACAAATTTTCTCTTTGTTTTTTATTCTGGGAAACATGAAAAATGGGGGACCCTACATTTAATAGCATTCGCTCAAAGGGGGGTTTTAGCAAACCCTTATTGGATTCGTTCATACCCCAAGTTCGTTCGAACCCCCCAAAACCCAAAATTTTCTTTGTGGGGGTGTTTTTTGCAATTTTTCTTCCTCAACGGAATTGTAAACCAATTTTGTGAGATCACCCTTATCCTAGAATGTATTCTAGGGTGTTAGCATAGTATGTTTTGTTTTGAAAAAATAATCATTAAATATTATAATATCCTCTTGAAATTTAGCATATGATAGTTTATTTTACATGTTGATCTTCATTATTAGCATAGTGTTTCAAGAGATTTAACACATCTCTAGTTTCACATTTGATGTTTTATTCTTGTAATTAATTATTCTTTTGTCACAACACATGTAAAATATTCTTAACACAATATATCGGATTATAGGGATCCATAATGGATTGTTAAAGGATATTTATGGAAAAATAACTATCACATTTTAAGGTCATTAAGACGTATATAATAGTTATTTATATCTATCCATTTGGGTTATTAGGATTTATGTTTTTCCTTCTACAATAATTAAGTAATTTGACTCTGTCACCCAAGGATGAACATATCAAACTTAAGAAGTAAATAATAAAAATTTATTTCAAGAATATCTTATTGTAGAACACTTTATAGTATCTTAACTTGCATATTGTCTTTATTATTGTAAAGAATTAATATAGTAGAATTATTCTTAAACCCTTTATTGAATATAATTTTAGTGTGTAAGCTAAAATTTATTTAAAATATATTTAGCAACATAATCATAAATATTAGCATAAAGGAAGTTAGTGACAATTAATTGAATTTAATTTATGTCATTTATGGTTTAATCTCTTTCTTTTTGTCATTTCAATAAATTATCATGGAAGATTTAAATTCTAGCCTTTCAAAGCTTGAAGTGTGGAAAATTTACACATACACTTGTCAATTGAATTCATTTACTTATTATTTAATTATAAGGCTCGCCTAATCATTTAACATAGCATATTCCCTAGGGTTAAGCTTTGAACATGCATTCTTTAGAATCATAAGGAATAATTTGAAGTGGCAACATGTTACATATGTATATTTTAGAATGGACATTGATGTTTGTGGCAACATGTAGGGCCATACTATGTATGTAAGTAGTAATGTGAAATTACATGTGATAATTATACATAATGGCATGAAGATAGTATTATGTATATAGGTACAAGATAATTTTGTTGGATGTGTTAAGTGATGTTAAGTGCATTCATGAAGTTGTTGAAGAGGATGTGTGAGGCTACACTTAAATAATATGGGCTAGAAGTACTAAATAATACCACCCTTTAGAGATTATGAATCAAATAGGATAAGTTGATTATATTTTTTCAATTGAATTATGAATGTGTTTACAATTGTCGATTTTATTGTATCAATTTATTAATTGACCTAGGGTGGAATCCTATGTATTATTACACATAATTAATATTGTGACATTGAAATGCAAAAAAAATATCTATGGAATATGTTCCTTCATTACTTCAAGTAGTGTGGATTCTTATTATGTTGGTAATAGTGAAATTATCAAATTCAAACACCACAAAGCAATGGAAAAAAATTTGCACTATTATCAAGGTATGATCTCAATAAACAATATTTTTACATACAAGTTAAATGTAATATAAAATTAGGACGTGAACAAAATAATGAATAATATTTGAAAATTTTAGAGTGGTAAATGGAAGTTGTCAAGACTACATCTTTTCTAGCATTGAAGTTTATAATATAATTTATGTATTATATTATGGTTCAATATGGATGCATTTTAGTAATGGTTTTAAGTAATCAATATTTAGTGAGAGTTGTATTGTATGTTTTATGTGTTAAAATATAGATTCTTGAGGGGTGTGTGTGTGTATGTGAACTTAACACTTGTCATGTTCTTGAAGATTTCTCCCCCTAACTATATATTTGATTAAATTTATCTATGTAGGGAGGACCTTAACCTTTTGATGGTCAACATAAAATATGGTGCAATAACATGTGGTTATACAATAAATTACATGTATGATTCACTCTTTTTTAGTCTTTAAAATTAGTGAGGATTTTGAAATAGAAAGTAGTGACTCGTAGATGGCAAGTTTTTGATAAGATTATTGTGCATGGTACTAGAAAGAATAATGGACCTATAGTATGGGATTCATGTACAATTAGCCCTAATAGAACTAAAAAACAATATTCTCTAGCATATGAGAGAGTGATGTGCATATTATATAGGATGTATGTGTTTTCAATTCTAATTATAACTGTTACCCATTTTTTACTCATTGGTTCAAAAGGGTAGAATTTGTTTTTTAAACTGAGAAAAATAAGGTACTTTTATTATCCTCCTTATCACATTCAGATGTATAAATGAAAAAATCTGAAAAGATTGCAACCACAAATCATTACATTCATACACATGCATGTAATAGAGAAAGATTCACATATTTTTAAAAATGTAATCTTTATTGAATGTGATAAGGTACATGTGTCTCACACAGCAAGCCGTGAGACTGACTTTTCTTTGATATAAATAAAGATAAATCAATACATGAATAGATGAAGGAAATAAATAAGCATGTAGAAGGGATGACCAGTCATTGCCTGAATGACTAGTTGATGTTTGTCTCACTTCAATGTTGTCCTCGTTGCTTGTCCTTCCTGGTTTCCATGCACTCTTGTTCCTGCAGTAGTTAAAGCAATGTGTTAGAGTTATACTCTAAGCAATGAAAAGTCATAACTGTACATGATCATTTATATTATCCACCTATCCATGTATCAATTTGTCTCCATGTGCATCAAAAGATCAATGAATGCCTTAGGTGTCTAGGAAAACCATTTGGTCAACGTACACACAAAAGACAGTCATTTTTCCTAACTTTTTTGTTCCATGTGCAGACAGGTATGTCTTCAAATCAAATGAGTGGAGATAAATGTGGCTCCCACGAGGGTTGAGCCCAGCTTGTTATTTATGCACAATTTTAGGTACACTTTATGGCATCAATACGGATAACAATAATGTTGCTCATTGAAATAGTGAGTATTGAAAATATAAAAGTCTGATGGCTGATTACCTAAAAACTAAATGAAGCGAGTTTCAATAGTAAGTTGATATCATGTGGATATTAGGAGCAAGATTTATAAACCATGGCAATAAAATGAACAAATCTCCAGAGTTCAAATGTGAATGAGTGTCTTGCAAGTTTTCCTTACTCAAAAGCTAGTATCTCACTATGATTTGATCTACAGTAATCAGCTACCAAGTAAGCAGTGAGCTTCAGTATGTTTAAATAATGAATTACTATGAAAGGAACTGCAAAATATATGGGATATTCCTTATGAACAATAATGACAGAGAATAGATAAATCAAGCATCAGAAGACAATTTATTTCAAAAGATTACTGACAGAAATTTCTATCCAAAAGTAGCAGCAGTACCCTTATGCTATGACAGTGGCAATTATATTGTACTGTGTATTGATAATAATATTTAAAATTATCAATGACAAAAGTTACTGATGGCAGTTATAGGGAATAAAGTGTTTTCAGCTTCAACAAACACAGTCACCATGGCAAGCTTTTGGTAAGGAATTGATTCTGAAAGTATTGATAATGCACAGGGTTAATCTTTTAAGAGACATTACCTTTTGCTTTGAAAATGCAGCCCTATGAATAAGAATGACATAATTGTACAATGTCCAATGAAGTGCAATGTCTACAACAAAAGGATCTTTCACTTCTTTGAAAATGGTATCATCGGGTAGTAAGGCATCCTCTTGAAAAGGGGTTTCCAAAGCTCTTTCATCAACAAGGAAAAAGCAAGCAAATACTTAGATGCACAGGTTTTCTTTTCATTTGTGTGGAGGAAACAGATGTAATGCACAGGAAGCTAAAATTTAGGTCCCTCAAGCATGCATAGAACCTTGAAAGAGAGAAACACACAGCCGCAGTCATGAAATAATAAGAAGTAAATGGAAAAATGCAGAAAAGTTTTTGTTTATTCCAGAGTAATGGCAGCCAAATAGAGCCACATAGAGCAGAATAAATAGAAACCTTTTATTTTCTTCAACAAGTGATGTCAAACATGAAGAGAAATACAATTTTATTACAGAATATCTCACTCATGTGGCTTTAACACTAAAGTAAGCCTCCAGAATTTCCAAGCTAAGAAGGTAAAACCCTTAACTGATGATAATTATGATGGCATAGGTTTTTCAAAACTCAGAATACACATGGTTTTTTTTTTAAATCACAGCTTGTAAACTAATCCAACGGCCGACTAAATCATTCTTTCAAACCTCATTCATATTATAATCTTGCGTGATCTACTAATAAGATTGGTCACCATTGCATGACTAGTATTGATCATGAAGAATAGAGAGCAACTTTGAAGATCATGGAGAAAGCAAGAAAAAGGAAATGCATAAAATCTTCAGAAAAATACAAGCAATATACAATGATGTGTGGAAAGAACAAGTATGCACAGTAAAAGAAATGAACGCGTTTTGTGCAGAAGAAAATCTTACCCAGCAACTCGGCCTCCATAAAAATGTTCCAAATTTCTCCAGAAAACCCATGAGAGCTTCATCAAAACCCCAATCATGGCGGCGCAACTTGAGTGAACATAGTAAAGTTTCCAGAAATTTTGGAGTAGAAGAATAAAATACTTTTCACATTGCTTGCCTTTCTTTTGTTTTAGGGTTTACTAAAACCTAATACATGTCGATGGGAGATATGCATTATTGCTTGTGTTTTTTTCCTTTTTTCATGCTTTATTGTCACTCTGCATTATATTAAAATCATAGCCAAGTCATGGTTTTTATATTTATTTTGCATTCCTTATATAATGTAAAGTATTTTGGTCAAATGATGCATTATAAATTATTTGGTCAAAATTACTATTGTTTAATGCAAAATGATATATAACAGAATAGAATTGCTACGTTAGTTATGGCATGGTCGAAGAAGTGTTTTATTGCTTTCCAAGCATATAGGAATGTTGAGAGAAGTTAGAAAACATATGGAGGAGAAATAGGAACCTTTATTTTTCTTTTTGGAGCAAATGAGAGCTTTTAGGAGGTGGTTTTGCATACCTTAATGGTGGACATAGTCAAATTTGACTTTTTCACCCTTTTAGAGATCATTTGGAGGAGATTTGGTTTACAGCGAAATAAACTGTGGAGGCCTCTAGTTCAAGTTTCCTAGATCCTTTTTGGAGGAGGTTGTTTGGATGTTGGTTTCTTAAACACATTTGTAACTCATTTGAAGGGTTCTATTGAAGTTCTTCTTATGTAATTTCTAGAGTTAGTGGTTTTACAACCCTCTCTCAGATTGAGTATGCTTTGTAACTCTTTTGGAGATATTGAATACAGAAAATACCTTGGCTAGTTCTAGTAATGAATTACTTGTCTTTCATTCTTTACAGTTTAGTGTATGTGTAAAGATTTGATCAAGCTATTTGTGAAAGATTTCATAATTTCCTTATGGTTTTATCTCCTAATTTATACCTTTTTCAAATAGTGTGTTTGAGCAGGTCACTAATTGTGTCAAAAGGGTGCATTTTTACTTGTTGATTGTGAAGTTTACTTTCCTTGAGCTAGTATTTTGTGTTCAAGCCTTTTAGTGAAATACTTATGCAACAATACTAGCATAATGAATTTGTACATATTCACTTCTTATTGGTTGATGTCAAGTGTTGAATTTTTAGTTTTCATTATCTTATTTCAATTAGGTGCATCACCATAGAGATAGATTATTTACATTTATATTATCCTTACTTTTTCCCATCAAGTCCAATGGTGATGACACAAAGGCTTTGCCTTCTCAGGAGTTCTTTCCATTTTTAGGTGACCCACAACTGGAAAAGTTCCATGTTTTCTCTGAAGTATCAAGTTTTGTAACTTGACGAGGGTGCGATTCGGTGAATATGTCTTCATAATGATATTATTTTTAATTATACTCATCTACTTGTACTTATATATATATATATATATATATATATATATATATATATATGTGTGTGTGTGTCGTATGATTTTATAAAATTGATATATTAATTACAATGATGTATGAATAAATATTATATTTCATCAAAGATATTTCAAACTTATAGAATAAAATTACTTATAAAATATAATATTTGTATACTTTACTTCACAATAAATTTAAATTATTCAAAGAAATTTATAGAATACAAATACCTATAAATTGGGTCACTATTATGCATTACATGTTAAAAAATTTATTGATATGCATTGGTTACATTGAATTGGTAGATGCTCCAAAGGATAAGTCATCACTTACATCATAATGCTAACACAATGTCTTTTCCATATAGATTTGAGTATCATGTTCATTTTGTAGTGGTGTTTTTAACCGTAACTTCATGTCCCACCTAGTGCACTTTTAATCATTTTTTACTTGTGAGAGAAAACACAAAATATAATTGAAAAAGAAAGCATGTTTTCTTTTTGGCTAAAGAGACAAAAGCACTTGTATTTTGTGCTTATTCTTTCCAAATATATCACTACTTTCTAAAGAATTATAGATAAGAGAGTGGCATGGCAAATTGGACCCCTAATTAACGAAAAGAGCATCTCAAATACATGCCACGTGTGCTTCCACAAGAAAGTTAAAAGTGGTGAAGTACATACCTACAATCTTCCCTTTCTTCACCCTTCATTTCCAAGGGGGCAAATCAATATCAAAAATATTTGTTTTTGGAGTTTGTGGGGTGAGAATTTCGTACACATTTTGATACTATTGAGTTTTTAGGTTCTCTTAGTGTATTAGGGTTTATGGTTTTCAAAGAGATTGTGTGAAACTTTTTAAGTGTTGGATTTTTATGGTGTTATATTATTGAAATGTGGGAAAATTTTGTTATGAAGTTTTAATGATATAATTTATTGTTTTTATTGTTATGTTAATAAAAGTATTTTAGGTTGAGAGAATTTTTTAGTTAAAATGTTGAAGTGTAATTCATGGTTAAAGTTTTTGGAAAATTATGAATCTTTTTCATATGTATCGAGTTCATTATTTGATTCACCTCCTTATTATAGGTTTTATTTTTATATAGCTAGGGTTTTCAATAGAAAAGTATAAATTATCCAAAACTAGGGTTTTAAGGAAAGAGAATGATTTAAGCTTTTAATGTGATTTTTTAGGTCAACATAGATCAAATACCAATATAAGGGTTTTGCACCCTCATGTTGGATACAAGATTTATTCATTAATATCTATAATATGAGCATTGGCCATATCAATATTCAAATAAGTGATCTTAAAAATATAGTCAATAAGTGGGATATCCTACCTTAGATATTATTTAAATATTGTATTGCTACAAGCATCTACTTTCACCATTTTCATGCAAAGTGTTAAATAGATGTTAAGTTGTGTCAAAATTTATAATTAGATTTGTACAAAAATCAAATCATATAATAGACTAGTGTCCACCAAATTAAAAATAGATGTTGAAAAGGTCCATTTGTTTCCTTTCTTTAAGGAAGTTGTACCAGTAGACCAAGATTATTATGCAACAATATTTTTAAAAAAAATCTAAGTGCTAAAATTATATTGGTAATAGTTGGATCTCAAAGGGAAATATTGTTTAGAAATCATTGATGAGAAGATAAAAGAAACTAGATATATTAGTAGCATGACAATTTTGCAATATAAGATATTTAAATTTATACAAAAACAAAATTAAATATCATATACCCCTAGTAGTCAATTCCCCCATGGAAGAGATCCTAGGTAATCCTAAATTATGAAGAACAAGAACTAATATTTCTACTAAACCACCAAAACAACATTTACCTCATTGTTCCTCACTTACTCCCAATATTCTCCAATTCCTCTCTTCTCAATCCAACTATCACACTTTCCTTGTCATAATAATATTCCCTAGAATAAATTAAATATGTGGCTATGGGAAACAAGGATCCTCTCCAAGAAAATAAGATGTGGAAAATATCAAGATTTTTGTTACAATAAAGGGAAAATAATTCAATCCATGCCTCTAAATTTAAATAAAATTCCATCTATATTAGAAAATATTTTAATGAATAAGGTTGAAGGATGAGCATTGTTAATAATAGATTAATAAAGAAAAAATTTCTATGCACAAACTATAATTCCTTCATTTAACGAATAATGTCATGAGTTATAAGTGACTAATTATATGATTAACAAGATGCCTCTTGGGAAGAATAGTTGAGAGGGAAAGTTAAAACTTATAGGGGTTATTAGTCTTGTTAAAATATATAATAAATGAGAATGGTGAAGACAAAAAAATCTTGAAATAATAAGTAAAAAATTTGACAACCTAAATTTAACATATTATGTGATGAAAGGGGAACTCTCAAACTGCCCTTTTTCAACTCAAATTCACTGTAACAACACAAGTTAACACAGCAAAATGAAGAGAACACTTTATTTTATTAATAAAATGACATTACAACATTACATGCCACTGAATGGGCTTTCATTACACCATCTACAAATCAGCCAACCGGGAATAGATTTGCCTATAGTTGACTCTCACAAATCTAGCCTCTCGCTTTGGTCAGCTCTCCCTTCTTACCAACCTTCCCTGCTTCGGGCTACTCCGCCACCACCTCTCCATCATTGAGACCCACCTTGTCGAAAAGACATCCACAAAACTTTTGTCAACAAGCTCAAATCTCACTGACACATCTCCAACGTACCCCATCAGAATGTCGAAGAGACATGTGCAGAACTCCCACCGACACCGCCCTATCTCGCCGATGAGAACAACAAAACCAAAATGGAATGTCGAAGAGACTTCAATGCAAGTCTCACTGAAATGTGCTTGTCTCACCGACAATAAAAGGAAATTCCAAGTCGAGAGGTTAGGAAATCTTGAAACCCCGTGACAATAAAGGGATCACTAAATCGGAAGGTTTCAAAACTTCAGAACTCTGTGACATGAGTTATGAAAACTTGGAATCCCGCGACTCCTCCCTCATGCTAACTGCTCTGCAAGCCTGAACTCAACCCTTATTGAGTGGAATAACTCAAATCAATGCAAAATTTCTCTCAGACCCAGGATGCTCCTACATCAAAAACTTGGGGTAGGAAGAATTTTGTAAATATAGATTCACAAAATAGGGTTGAGTGGTAGTACCACCCTTTCAAACTACAAACATTCCTCAATCAACCCCATTGTTGAAACTAGTACCTTCAATTGCTTCTTCTTTCTCCTCTTCCAACACTTAGTTCCAGGAACAAGCAATCTCCTCCTCTAAAAAAATTTCTCTGCACTCAACCTCCTGGATGTGGAATCAACCCCACCAGAACCCAACCACCTCCTTCAAATGCATCTCTCATTCACCTCTAATCTTGTGGGATTTATCCCACCATAGTCCATCCACCTCCACCAATTTGCATATGCACTTAACTCTGCAACACCATGCAAATCCTTCCTCGCATACCAATCATTTTGAACCATTTCATATGCATTCACTACCTTATCCATCTCAACATTATGCATTACCTCCTTCGATGGTAACGCTACATCCACTTGTCCATCGTCATCCTCAATTATAACATTGTACTCCTCTTTCTATATGCCTTCTAAAAGACATTTTCTAGCTGCAACCATTTCCCTTTCTACATTAATGTCAATAACATAATCAAAAATTTCATCCTTTCTGTCCCCAGTGACTTCTTCAATCACATATTTTTCCCTACTACTGAATTCCATTGTCTTTCTTGTTGCATTGAACAACCTCTCTACCTTTGAGATCTCTTCCTCAAGAATATCTTGGTCTTCATCGGGTTCTTCATCAAACACTAGATCCTCATACATCATTGCATCACCCTCAACTGTTGCAACCTCAGTATTTGCAATAACTACATCCTTCGTGTTATCCTCAAAACATACTTCTATAATATTTTCTTCATCCTATTCACCTGCATACACAACTATGAAGAACTTCTTCTCTTTCTTCTTTGTCATTTTGTCGAACACTGGCCACACACTCTCAAACTTCAACCTCTCAGGTTTCACAAATGTAAACTACCTCTAGTTCGGCGATCTGTTTACAAATCTTCAACACCTTCAAATGTTACCCACACACTCTCAATGCTCTAATAAACTTTCAAACCCTCGAGTTTGCATATGTGAACTGCCTCACATTCGGTGATTTGTTCACAACTTTAGGAAATATCTCACTCACACAACCATCCTCTACCCAACAAAGATCCTGGAAGATGCTTCCTCTACCCACTCTCTCTTAGTGGAGAAACTCTACACGTACTACCCATCTTTATCTCTATTAGAGGATAGCAGTTACAGACCCTCTTTCATACCTACAACAAAAATGCTTTCCACAACTCTTCTCAACTCATCACCCACAGGTCTTTTGGCTTCAACCCACACTCATAGGTCCTGCTGCAATAGCCTTATGTTTGACACTCTATTATAGACTTAGGACAACCAGCTTTGATACCACTGATTAGAGGCGAACTCCTGGACTTCCCCTTTTCAACTCAAACTCATAGTAACAACATAGGTTAACATAGAAAAATGAAGAGAACACTTTATTTTATTAATAAAATTACATTACAACATTACATGCCATCGAATAGGCTTTCATTACACCATTTTAAAATTTTTCAACCAGGAATATATTCACCTATAGCTGACTCTCATGAATCTAGCCTCTCATTCTGGTCAGCTCTTCCTTCTTACAAACTTTCCCTGCTTCAAGCTACTCTGCCACCACCTCCCCATCACTGAGACCTACCTTGTCAAAGAGACATCCACGAAACTCTTGCTGAAAAGCTCAAATCTTTCCAACACATTTCCATTGTATCCCATCAGAATGTCAAAGAGACATGTGCAAAACTCCCATTGACATCACCCTATCTCGTCAATGAGAACAACAAAACCAAAATAGAATGTCGAAGAGACTTCAATGCAAGTCTCGTCAAAACGTGCGTATCTCGTCGGCAACAAAAGGAAATGCCAAGTTGAGAGGTTAGGAAATATTGAAACCCCATGACAACAAAGAGATCGCTAAATCAGAAGGTTTCAGAACTTCAGAGCTCTGTGACATGAGTTATGAAAACTTGGAATCCCACAACTCCTCCCTCACA
This sequence comes from Sequoia sempervirens, assembly GCA_007258455.2. Classification (NCBI taxonomy): domain Eukaryota; kingdom Viridiplantae; phylum Streptophyta; class Pinopsida; order Cupressales; family Cupressaceae; genus Sequoia; species Sequoia sempervirens. Next base: position 12,518 of record VDFB02036351.1, read on the forward strand.
CTAACTGCTCTGCAAGCCTGAACTTAGCCCTTATTGAGTGGAATAACTCAAATCAATGCAAGATTGCTCTCAAACCCAAGATGCTCCCGCATCATTATGAAACCTTTATTTGGTTAATGAATCACTCTAGAATCCTTTTCATCTAGCTTGAGTGATTCTACTTGGCATAGTTAGATGAAAATTGTATCCTAGATGATAGAAATGAACATTTAGATTGAATAATTGATATTAAAAAGATTTAGTAGAAACTAAATCTACAAAAATCATTCTAAATGATTAGGATAAAGACACACTAAATGATGTAGTGGTGTGGATCACTTTCTTTATAGATTTGACACATAAATGGTAATTATTGAAAAATATATATTTGGTGAACATCAAAATTTTCAAGATCTTGGAAATTTGATTATTCATTTCAATGGAATGAGACAGTAATTTTTTTACTACAAGTTCTCAAAATATAAGTGTGAAATACTTAGTTGATATGAGAAACTAAATAAATAGGGTGAGATAAAAGATTGATTCTTATATGGAATCAATTTCATGTTCTTTGTTCAATACTTAAATTAAAGGAGTTTGAATTTGAGATAGAGGAATAATTTTCAAATAAAATAAAGGAAAGTTTGGGAAATGTAATTAGACTTGATACTAAAATAATAAAAAATGGATTGATTTAATTGGCATAGATTAAATATATATAAAGGTAGTTGCAATAATATTGTAGAGAAAAATGAAGACACAATTAGTTCATGCAGGCCAAGATTCGTTGTATTAGTCTACTTGGTCCAAATAATGTAAAAGAAACCTATAAAATGTACGAAGTCTACACAACAAAGAAGAGTAAAACACATGCAACTATGGCACCAAATTCAAACCAATAATCTCACATGTGTGTAATGGATTAAATATTATCTATTTTTAAAGTTGCATTATAAGAAGAAAACAATTTATTTTTAGTTATATGATTTATTCTAAGAGATAATTTCAACAATATTTATTTTTTAGTTCATTAAGAACTATTTTCATATAATTATATACAGTTTTAAATTTAATTAAGAGGTGTTGATGCTTCAATATGACCCGATTTTATCAAAACTTGGGACTCCTTTCTCAAGATTTATTGTTTTAATGGATACCTAATGTTATCATTGTTTTTGTTGTTATTTCTCTAGATTTGTATTATTTTCAAAAGGTCCAAAGTTATTAGGTATTTTCCCTATTTTTTGGGTCATCCTTGGTTACCATTTCTTTGGGTTTTTCCTTGTGCAATTCATGTCTATATTTATTAATTTTCTCTTTCATTTCCCTAGGTTTCACTTGGGATATCCCTCATTTGATTTACTTTATTTATTTTTATTTCTATTTTCCTTTTTTCTCAATTTATTTTATCTCAAATATCAAATCAAGTTTTTTCAATATTCTAATGGGTTCATAACTCAAATATTTTCTATCGAATGGGTTACTATTATTTTCTAAATTTCTCTAGCTTTGAAGTATTTTTATATCCTAGTTTTTTTTGTATCTGGACTTTACCTTTAACATTTTTCCCCATTTGAAATCTAACCCAAAAAATCCATACAACTTAGTTTTCTTATATTTCATTGAGTTTTCCTAGGGAAATAATTCCCTTTCATCCTCTAAATCTTTGAATGAGCCAAATGATGCCACATTGATCTCTCTAGATCTTCTTTCTTTTTATGTGTGTTTTACCCTAAAGCATGAAATTTAAACTAGATATTCTAGGTGTCCTAATACTATTTCCCCACACCCAACATCCTAGTTTATTTTGGAGTCTCTTTGATGTAACCACTAATATTAATCAAATAAAATTGACCTCTTCCTAGATATTTTTAGATATTCACGTGTTTCCCTAGAATTTCCCAAATACCACCACCTAGTACTTTCATGTGTCTCTTATATTGAGACTCAACAAAAAAATATTAAAAATTACTTAAGTCCCAAATGTTGATAATCAAGGTGAAATTACTATAATAAAATCTTTTGAAATTGTACAAATATCTAAAATTTATTTAATTTACAAGGATTTCCATATGATAAATATTATGTGATTACAAAATTAGTAAAAAGAGAAAAAATAGAAAACCATAAATAACACAAGATTTATGTGAAGCCCTTTCAAGAAAAAAATTCCTTACAAGAAAGAGGAAAAGTAATTACTTATATTTAAAGGAGAGAAATTTTGATCTAGAGCACTCTAGAGTTGTTGACACAAGAAGAGATGAAAAGTACCAAAAACTCATTTTTTTTGGTATTTCCTATGTTCTACTAAATCACATTTTTGGAGGCCTTTGGAGTGGAATTTGGCCTCGAAACTATTATCATTCCCTTTAATGGAATAGCTCTTAGAGATCTTTCCAATGGTGTAAGTAAGTTCATATTTTGACCACTGACCTAGGAGTTATGACCCCACCAAGTTAGGGTAGTGAAAACATACGTATTTTTAAAATATATATTTTAATTGTTTTTGTCCATCCAACTATTCATTTTCAAATTCCAAACAATGTGGTGACTATTGGAATTCTACTCAAATAGATAAATTTGGGACTTAGAAGTGAATGAATTAGTTTTTGGAATTGCATACAACTCTTTTTGAGTTTGTTGTTATGTTTTGTCTATCAAAAAAAAATCTAAAATACTACAAGTTACATGCTACTTATTATTCTCTAGATTCACAATTTGGATCACACATCCACACACTAACACTTATAAATCTAATAGAACTTTGTCAACACATGTGCACCTATAAAAATATCCATATAAAACTATTATCTCATGCCTCTAATTTATAGAGAAATAGGAGAGGAATACCACGAATGGTTTTCCAAAATAAATATCATCAAACCATTGTAAAATACAAAAATCTCAATGTCCAAAATGAAGAGCCTCTTTCAAGAATAGTAAATTCTACTCCCAATAAGCCTTGAATAGAAAAATAGCCTCTATATTAATAATAGATGGCATATCTGATTTTTAACTCCTCCATAATGGCCCATATCCCAAGTTGGGCATTCAAAATCATTACCCAACTCATATGGGACCCACCAATAACATTCAACATGCTCCACTACTTAATTCTTAAGCCCAAATTTAGAGATTTTCTAAAAATAGGTCTATAATTTTTATCACCAACTCCATCTTCTTCGTGAATGTAATAAAAACTATATTCAATATTTTGAGAGAAATTAAATTACAAATTAATTTCCTAATTACACTATGTGCATCCAAGGACACTTTCCAAGAGTATTGGAGGCACATGAATAATATATAGGATTGCAAGGTAAATGGCACCTTAATCATGTAATGTGAACCCCCTTGTGTGGTTTTCTTTATTTTTTTCATCATGTGTAACCAATCTAAGAAATATTCAAATGGTTCTTCCCTTGGTCAAAATTTATAAATATTGTTCCTCATCAGCCCCTATGTTTCTATCGGATGCTAGAAGTTACAAAAAAAAAATTAAAAATCTCTATCTAGCAAGGTTTTGGTCATTTTCCTTTATCTCTATAGAGTTGCAGAGTTTAATGGACCATCAAAATTCTTCCACTTATTAGACTTCATAACTTGATTGTTGGTTCTACATAAAAAAATTGTGCTAAGTCTATTGGGTCCCTTTCTCTTTTTTTTTCCTTTTCTTCCATCAGTTTGTGGGTTTTTAATAGATTTTTGGACTTTTATGCTATTCTAATCTATTGACATCTCATCCTCTCCTACATTCCCATATTCCCCCATTATCTTGGTCATTTACCCTTTTCCCTTTTTATGGAGTTTTAGAGCTCATAAAAATTTCTCCTACTTCCTTTCCATGTCCTAACATCTAATCCTCTTCTACATTCCCACATTCTCTCATTCCTAATTTTTAGTCAAGTTTCATGTGTTTTATAGACTTGTGGGGTTCATATGAACTTATTCATTTTCCCTTATTCCTCATAATATTTGGTCCTTCTACTCCCAATTCACACAACTCTTGATCCCTTTCCTATTCCCATTTATAGACTTGTAGAGTTCTAGTTAACTTCTTTTGTTTCCCCTCGACCTTATAACATCCAAACCTCTAGTTCCCTAATAATTTTCCTCATTATTTCTAGTTCTCTTTTTTTAGAATCTTGTTTCACTTATGGACAAGTTTAAACTTCCTCTAATTCTACCTTCACTTCCCTTTCCAGTTCTGCATTTTTTCTCACACCCTTTCAAATCCCTCATGCAAAGTTTTAAAAAACTTATTATTTATTTCCTTTACATCATGAGTTACTAAATGTATCCACGACTATTTTTATATCTTCAAAGGAACTTCTATATGATGAATTCTTACAACATTAAATCTTAGGGTTCCCTCTTGCCACATTTTATAGTATAATTATAATTAATCTTTGATTAATGTAGGAATATTCTAACTTATTTCAAGATTTGTAATGGTCTCTTATTTATTTCTTATTTATTTATACAACTTGGAGATGGATTACTAAGTATGTTCAATTGATTGACATCACATATTTATTTTATATATATGCATAGCTTATCTTCTATTATTATTTTAAAGTGTTATTTCTCTTGGAAAACTATGAATATGTAGCCTAATGGATTATGAATTAGTCTTGGAATTTTATGATCAACCATTCATTCAAAATGAAAAACATCTTTCATCAATAGCTTAGGATTAGGGTTAGTAGTTGTATACACCTCATGATTCAATTATTCATCTAGGGAAGCATCTATAGTGAGACATAATAGTTCTCATAATAAGGAATCATGTTTAACATTCCTTCATATTCCTTAGTGTAATGATGTTCTTATCAAATTTAAAAGAGGTTTTATGTGTAGTAGGTTAGTATTTGGTCTAGTGACCACCTTTAGGGTTAAGCATGCATTGTGTACTATTACAGTAATTTCATTTCATTTATCTTCAATTTTGATAATTCCTATAATGGATAACTTTAGGAACACCATCCTAAATCTAGTTGAGCCTTAAGTGAAGGAAGGAATGCCCACTCCTAACATTTTTCTTGTAGTAAATCACACTTTATTGATGATATGACTAATCCAACTTCAATATGGCATTTCCCTAGCTCTAAATCAAATTGATTCCTCTAAGAGTTTAGAAAATAATTTTGGTATCGAACATAATGAAATCATTGTCAAGGATGTAATTTACCATTTTCATGAAAGGTGTAATATAGATCATATTTTTAAGACCCCAGTGATCCAACATTGTTATTTATTATTATGTAAGTTGTCAACCCATTAACTTGCACCAACATATTGAAAACAAGGATGTAATTTCTTGTTTGTACTTTAGAGATATAAGATACTAGAAAAAAATTATCTATTCCAAGTAAAGAGAGGAAAATAAATTTCAATCAATCCATAACCAGTGAATACATAAAAAACTTGAAGATAGGAAGAAGGTAACCCAAATACCAACAATGACAAGAAGAATATTGAAGTGATGTATGACTTGTGGAATATCTATATGAATTTTTTGAAGGGTATGGTTATAATGTGCACTACCTTAGGAGAGTAACTAGAGATATTATGAAGGTGCCAATTCATAACATAATAGATTGAGCATTACTTCCCATAAGTAATAATGTTCTACAATTTACATAATTTTTGTTGTGTATGTGATTTTTCCTCATCCAATTATGACCCCTCTTGATCATGATGAAGTGTAATTGTCTTGTTACCCTACTCACAGAGATAGCTAGATTCTTATTGTACCTACACATCCATAAATAGTGCCAAAATTGGGACTCAATCCAAATGTGAAAAATGGCATTAGTCACAAACCCCATGTGTTTTTTTCCTTATTATTCCCATCATGTGTAACCAATCTAAGAAAAATTCAAATAGGTGTTCACTTAGTTCAAATTTCTTGAACTTTTTTCTTTTTCATCCCTCATGTTCCTATCAGATGTTAGAAGTTATAAAAAACTATGAAAAGTTCTAATTCTAGGAAAATTTTGGTCATTTTCCTCTATTTTTATAGAGTTTCAAAGTTTTAGTGGATGGTTAGACTTCTTCCAATTGTTTGATCTATTGTCTTAACTGCTAATCTTGTATTAATTTTTGTTCATTCTATCGAGTCTCTTTCTCTCTTCATTTTCCTTTGGTTCCATCAATTTTTTAGGTTTCAATGGAGGCTCAATTTTTTCTCCATCATAACCTCCCAATATATCATCCTCTCTCATATCCTTGCATTCTCCTACTATATTTATCCTTTCCCCTTTTCCCTTCTATTTTATTTTGGAGCTTATCCAGACTTCTTATGCTTCCTTTCCATGTCCTAACATCTCATCCTTTTTAATTTCCCAACATTCTCCTATTCCTAAAATTTGATCAAGTTTCATGTGATTTATAGACTTGTGGTGTTTTCTTGAACCTCTTATTTCTCCCTTCTTCCTCTTGGTGTATGATTCTTCTCTACTCTTGATTCCTAAAACTCTTGATCACTTCCCTATTTCCCCTTTATAAACCTATAATATTTCATTTATCCTCCACCAACTAACATTTGGACCTCTAGTTCCTTGATCATTTACCACATTCCTTCTAATTCTATTTTTATAGAACCCTATTGCACTTTCATGCCTTAAAAATTATTACAGATCTACCTCCACTTCCCTTCACCAATTCTACATGTTTTATCACATCCTTTATAATCCCTCAAATAGAGTTATAATGGACTTCTTTCATTATTTATTTACCTCCTAATCTTCTAACCTTCCATCCTTTCATATTTTCTTGCATTCCCTCTTATGTTTTTCCTATAGACTTTTAGTGGAAGGAGACATTCCTTTCTCTTATGAAGAAATGCTTGCTCTCTTACCACAAGATTCCATAAATATAGTAGATGATAAATCACTAGATGAAGATGGAAACAGAGGTTAGAAACATAGACCTTGTTTAGAAAAGTACGATATAGACTTCACTTGATCCTTATCATTTTGTTCCATGTTTGCATTCTATTTTTAGGAGGAATTTTGTATCCAATCCCATAACATCCTTCCAACTCAAATGAAGAAATATTACCTAAATTATCATGAGAATAATTGGTTCTTTCATGAGAATGCAAATATTTTTTAAGTTTTTTAAAGTTGGGCATCTTCAACACATGAGGGATGGAAGTTAAAGAACCCCAATCACCATCATGGGGTGATTTTTTTGGATCTATTGATGTAGAACAAGATTGAGAAAATGAAACACAAGACTCTTTAGGTTTAGATTGTGAGATTTTGTACTATCCCATAAATGAGGGTGTAAAATATAATGAACCCTGATAATCATCTAGGAGTTTTGTTATCGGTGAAATAAAATCAATATTTTCTTCAATATGTACATAGATTTTATCTTTGATGTTTGGATCAAAGTATTAAGATAGTTAGAAGTGCTATTATCATCTTGGACTTGTGAATTATAACTTTTTTCATCCACTTTATCATATATATCTTGTTATTATATTCATACTTCATCTCACAATGAAAAGTAGACAAGACTCCCTTCATGGTGTGAATCCACAATCTACCTAGGAGAATATTATATGAAAGAGGTATTGGCATGATATGGATAGAGGTAGGAAAAATCATGGGCCCTACCTTAATGGGTATTGTGATCATCCCTAATGGTTGCTTACTAACATTATCATGGCCATGGATATTAACATCATTAGGTTCTATAATATTCTTGTCCACACAAATTTTAGCTAGAAGATCAACACTACAAATATTAAGACCTGATCAATTGTCTATGAGAGTAAGTCTAACCCTAAATTTATTAATGATTACCATTATCATTAAAGCTTCCTATTTTTTTTGGGTCTCAAGTGAGGGTAATTCATGTTGAGGGGATGTAATTTCCAACTTTGTTACTTGCATACAATCAAACAAGGCTGCCACATCATTCGATTTGAAAAAATTTGAGACATCAATCTTTTTTAAAGCCTCTTGGATCATCTTGTGGTATGTAGGTGATGTTTGAATCAAATCTAAAGGGAATTTTTTGTTGGAGTATTACGAAGTTATTCAACAAGATCATTTTCTTTTCCACTACACTAAGGAATAAGGTGGGGTTGGAAGGTATGGTTGAGGTAATGGGATGGATATTGGTGTTTTCTTTGGTTGCTTATTATTTCTAGTGTTATATGTGTGAGAAATTGTGTGATAGCTTGGTTGTTGCAACATGTGATTACCAGTGCATTGTTTTTAAAATTTTAGGATATGGCCATGAGGTTTAGGAGGTCCTATAATGAGAGTTGATTTATGAGGTCCCATAATTAGCGGATTTTTAGGAGGTTGAATAATTAAAGAAGATCTAAATTTTAATTGTGTATTCATAACCTCAATGAAGTTAACTACTTGTCGATGATCTTCTATCGATCGGGGGTCTAATGATAATTTAGCATCTTCATCTATGCAATCCATCTTACTATATTTTGAAAGATATGTATCAATGATTTCATCCTCTTGTGTCATAATATCCTCACAAGTAGGAGAGGTATTGGGAGAGAAACAAACAATATTCTCATGACGCTCAATGATTGGATCTTTTGACACCAAAATACCTTCTTCCGAAGTAGGTGAGATATCGAGAGAAGAACAAACATGATTTTCATGATTTTCAATGATTGCATTCTCTTGCACCAATATACCCTCACAAGTAGGAGAGATAGTTGGAGAGGGATCAATGAAAAATAACAAAAGAGGAGAGAGAAATTCATTTTCACATGCTTGTAATAAAAAATATTTGAATTGCTTAACAAGATCTAACAATAGAACATGAATTATGACTGCACAAGATTTTTGCAATGAAAACATTATGTTAGTCCTATGAATAAAGCTAGCAATGCTTAGCAAAACCATATAGTTGCAGGACTGATCTTCAAAAATTGAGACCAAATCTAGGTAGAGACCATAGGCAAGGTTTTGCACATAAAATTTAAGCTCAAATTGGCTGGATAAGGGTTCCTGACACCTAGACCAAAGAGGTAATCTTAAAAAATTCAAAATTTGGCAGTCATCTACAATGTTTGAGGATCCTGTGCTTTAGAGGTTTAGGTTTGGAAGTGAATAGATTTTGGGAAACACACCAAAACCTAATTTTTGTATATGAGACACATGTATGCATGCAATTTTGGATATTTTTAGGGAAATTGAATATGTTCAAATGATCATTTATAGAAATTAAATACTATAATTGACTAATATTTCTAAAAAATATAGAAAAGCAATACTTTTGGATCTTTTGAAATGAAAATACTATGCAATTTTGTCACTTTTTCAATGTTTTTCACTAAAATGTGCATGCATAAATGATAGGATAATTTTGCAATTAATTTTCTCAATGAAATTGATAAGGAAAATCAGCTCTAAAATTTTTTGCAATTTTTTCCAAATTGTTTTTAAATTTTTATGATAAAAAACTAATGAAAATGGATAGTTTTTTGAAAATAAATGCAAATTATCACCAATATTTTCAAATAACCTAGGTTTTAAATTCAATTTTCATATTTTATGCAATGAAATATTAAAAAATTGCAATGTAAGATACTTCGGGTTCACCAAAATATTTTGTAGGAAAAGTGATCCTAGATTGAATGCAAATCGACAAGGGGAATAGATTGACTTTCAGCCTATAAGCTGAGTCATTCAGCCTTGGATCTCTAATTATTTAATGCCTTAGAAATTTATTGAAATTAATTTGGATTTATTAACCTAATCTGACAATGAATCTTGATTTGAAAATGCAACTTTTATATAACAACAAAACTGAAAAACAAATTCTAAGATCAAATCTAGAAAGGGCAGTGCACATGTACCTGGTATATAAATTTGAATTTTAGCATGATTTGAGTTGACAAGGGTGCCAGTGGAACCCTATTCTAGGTATCTAATACTAAAATCCACTTTCGTATTCCTCAGGTCCCTAGTCTGTGGCTTCTTCCTTTTGGATCTTGTTGTCGAATCTTTGTTTGTTTTTGATATAATTGAGTTTTTGTATCTTGTCAATTTTTAGGGCTTGAATGAGTAAATTAGAAAATTATCTTCAATATCCTTCCAATATTCTTTATATCTATAACCTACACATTCAAAAGGAGAGGAATGGTTGTGCCAAATAGGGGTGTCCCTCAGTCAAACCTCGTGTTGGTATTTCTACCTCCACAATGGCAAAATTGATGATAAGGAGAGCTTATCCTTTTAAGGGATAGAGGCTAAATAATAATGGAGTAATGAATTAACAATTTTTTGTAACTCACCACTTAGATTTGATCTCCTCGAGGGACTAAAGTCATGCTCATCACCTTCAAGGATTTATTGCAACTTTATTTGATTTGATTTGAACACCTACAAGAGTTAGTACTCACAAAATAAATGATCACAAAACATGAACAAACTTACATGAAAACATGATGAAGGATTGAAATGATGCTTGACTAAAAATAATGCTACAATAATGATCATAAATCTATTCTTGATAGTCCTTGATTGATTTTAGGATCTTCAATTTGCTCAATCATTCCTCTTAGGATTAAAATGGTGAAAATATGATGTATTTATATGCAAATCTTCTAATTTCTAGAAAATTAAATCCTGATGGCTGACAATTAGAATTTGTGAATTTCAAATAATAAATTTCCAACACTGGTATATTTAAATTTGGGGCCATTTTAGGAGGAAAAGGGCACCAAGAGAACCCTTGTCCAAACCCACTTTTTTAAGATTTGAAAAGTCGAGGACAAAATATTAAATGCATACTTTGGTTTTACATATTTGATTTTTCAATAAAGGTTTAAAATGAGCCATGGAATGCATAATCTAGGAAATTAGGTGCATGATTAAGTCCAAGCACATAGGATGGAGCAAAACCTAGTGTGAAATTGTCAAGGGTGACAATTTATGATGCTACATTTAGCCCCCACTTTAGTGAGTATGAATTTATGCTCAAACTCACACTATTTAAGTAGAAATATTTCAAGAGGGACCCAATCATCCAAATATTGAAGAGATAGGATGGAAATGAATCTAGGGGAAGCACAACCCTCTGGGATTCAAGATCCCAAGGAAAACCAACATAAGGAAAAAGGAACAAACATGTGAAGTTAAATGACTATGGCAAACAGGAAGTGTACACAATGAAGACACATAACATAACAAAATGCAACCCGACATAAACATCAAACACAATGAAAAAGCATAACATACAATAATCATAAAACACAAAAACACAAGGTTAGTACTAAAAGGATTCAAGTCAATAAGGCAAAGAGACCTCAGTCTTAAATTTTTCTCAAATACCAAATGTCATCCATTGAATGTGCTACTTAAACAAAATGGTGTTCTCATAAGGATGTTAAATCACTCATGAGCTACATATATCTACTAGCTATCAAGTTGTGTTATGTTAGGTTTCTATGCAATATGAGGGGTTCCATAAGGCTAGCAAGCTACATTATTCTAGGTATCTCATGAAACACATGGATCCACTAGTAAGCAAGTTGTGTTATGCTAGGTGGCTATGTTGAAAATTCTCTAAACTCATAGACCAAAAAACTCAATTATGCTATTACTATGCAAACCACGCTTTATGGAGCACATAAAAATCACCTCGAGGGGTGTAAAAAGTTTAACATCATGAGGGACAAACAAATTCTTAACATCATAGGGAATGAACTAATAACCATGCCTGATGGCATGTTATAACAAAACCACCACTAAAGGGGTATGTCAATAAGTCAAATCTCACAAGACTTTATGAAATGGATGGGGGATATGCGCCTCCTTAGATTTTCAACATACTTGCTATGTTGGTATTTTAAGAAAGAAAAGGGGAAGAGAGGATCCTTGAAAGGAATACACACCTCCAAAACTAGTTATCCTTTCCCCCCAAGTGTAAAGAAAAGGACAACCACATAGAAGACTATCTTGCTGTTGTCATGGAAAATATGGTTTCACCTAAGATTGTACCACCAAGAATGGCAACAAGAAAAAATGATGAAGCTACAAATACCATAAATTGAGGAGAAACACCATATAATAAATATCATTATTTTTTAGAGTGATTAGTTGCATTAAAACATGAAAGAGAACCACAATAATTAAGTTGTATTTATTTCTCAAGGCCTCACGTTCATTGGTATAATGCCATGCACTTGGTGATTTTCACAAAATGAGTTATTGTTATAAAAAAAAATCATATTTTCAGAGGAAGAGTAATCAAGTGGGATTTGAGAAGCCTTGACAAAATATGCTCTTACTTAGTAGTAGGATACATTCCTTTCTCTTGAAAAGAAAATATTTCTCGCTTACCACAAGATTTCATAAGTACAATAGATGATAAATAATTAGATGAAGATGGGGACAAATATTGGAAACCTAGACCCTATTTAGAAAAGTACGATATAGGCTTCACTTGATCCTTATATTTTTGTTCCATTTTGTATTATATTCATTTTTAGAAAGAATTTTATATCCAATCCCATAACATCCTTCCAAATCAGATGAAGAAGTATTATCTAAATGCTCATGATAAGAATTGGTTCTTTCATGAGAATGCAAATCCTTTTTAAGTTTTTTAAAATTAGGCATCTTCCACACATGAGGGACAAAAGTTAAAGAGCCCCCATCACCATAATGGGTGATGTTTTTAAATCTATTGATGTAGAACAAGATTGATTAAATGAAACACAAGAATCCTTAGGAGTACATTGTGATATTTTGTACTCCTCCATGAAGGAGGGTGTAAAATATAATGAACCCCAATCATGATCTAAGATTTTTGTTATAGATGAACTATAATCATGATTATCATCAATATAAATAGGTTCCACCTTTGAAGTTGGGATCAAAGTATTAAGAGAGTTGGAAGTGTTATGATCATCTTGGACTTGTATATTATAACTTTGTTCATTCACTTTTACCATATATATCTTGCTATTGTATTCATACTTCATCTCACAGTGAAGAGTAGATGGGACTCCCTTCATGGCATGAATCCATGGTCTACCTAGGAGAAGATTATATGAAAGAGGTCTTGGCATGATATGGACAAGGATAGGAAAAACCACGAGCCCAACCTTAATGGCTATTGTGACCATCCCCAATGGTTGCCTACTTACATTATCAAATCCAATAATAAAAAGATCATTAGGCTCTATGAGATTCTTGTCCACACCAATTTTATCTAGAAGACCAATGTTACAAATATTAAGAGCTAGTCTATTATCAATGAGAGTATGCCTAACCCCAACTTTATTAATGATCACACTTTTCATTAAAGCTTCATGTTTTTTTTGGATCTCAAGCGAGGGTGATTCATGTTGACGGTATGTAATAACCAAATTTTTCACTTGCATATAATCAAACAAGTCTACTACACCATTTGGAATGATAGAATATGAGAAATCAATCTTCTATAAAGCCTCTTGGAGCATCTTGTGGTTTGTAGGTGATGTTAGGATATTGGCTAGAGTATTATAAAGTTTTTCAACAAGATCATATTCTTTACAACTACACTAAGAAATATTAGGTGGGGATGAAAGATATGGGTGAGGTAATGGGATGGATGATGGTGTTTTTTTATTGCTTATTATTTCTAGTGTTATGTGTGTGAGAAACTACATGATAACTTTGTTGTTGCAACAAATGATTACTAGTGAGTTGTTTTGCAAAGTTTAGGATATGGCCATGAGGTTTAGGATGTCCTACAATGAGAGGTGATTTAGGAGGTCCAATGTTAGAGGAGTTTTAGGAGGTTAAATAATTAAAGGAGATCTAATTATCAATTGTGTGTTCATAACCTTGGCTGAGTTAACTACTTGTTGATAATATTCTATCAATGGGGGATCTAATGTTAATTTATAATCTTCATCCATGCCATTCATCTTACTATCTTTTGAAAGAAATGTATGTATGATTTTATCCTCTTGTGCCACAATATCCTCCCAAGTAGGAGAGGTATTGGGAAGGAAAAAAAGATGATTCTCATGACTCTCAATAGTTGGATCGTCTTGCACAAAGATACCTTCTTCACAAGTATACAAGACATTGGGAGAAGAATAAACATGATTGTCATGAGTATGAATGATTGCATTTGTTGTTTTTTGGTGTGTTGGAATGTTAGAATCTTTAGTGGATGATCTAAGTGACATGAAGTCACCAAGGGCATCATCTAACATATCAAATTCATCACAACTAAAGAGCTTGGTAGGTATATAATGTGTTTGTAGAAGGAGACCTGACATGATTAGATCACTATGCTTTCTCCCAGATTAATCATTAATTTCTAATTTCAAATTATGTTTGTGCTTGTTAATACAAAGTATAATAAAAATAGATCTACAAACCTGTTGCAGACACAGATCTAGAAATCAGAGTCCAAATTTGCAAAAAGGCAATAAATATTAGTTTGTACCTAAAAATTGAGCCAAATTCAACTGGATAAGGGCTCCCTGTGCCCTAGTTTGGCTTGGATTTTGTATGAAATTTCAAGTTTTTAGAAACCAAGGATAGGTAGTGAATGTCTAATAGCATTTTGGTTCAGATCTAAAATTGGAATTGCTACTGTTTTGATGGATTTTGAAATTGCAATGTACTGTAATGAACTAGGATTTTCAAATTTTACAAAAATGAAAGCTATTTTAACCCAATTATGCAATGCTTCAAAAAATTCATGCAATTCTCTTAAAATTATGATAATTTTTAATATTGAAATGAAATATTTTTTCCAAAATTTGCACCAAATCAAATAAGTTGACACTTTTCTTGCAAATTCAAAGACACATTTTTACAAAAAAAATCATATGATTTCTCAAAAATTTGACAATAATTGCTCACTATTTCATATTTGATAAATATTGAATACAAATTAGAAGACCTAACTAATATTTAAAATATCATGTTCACCAAAATGTTTTGTTAAAAAGGGGATCTTAGGTCTAATACTTAGGTCACTAACATCAATCCTTTTTCAAAAAACATTATGTTGAATGAGAAAGACAACTGAGAGGGGGGATGAATCAGTTGTATCCTATCAAAACACCAAAACCCTCATTAACATTCATATCAATAAGCATTTCTTAAACCCTTAATCTATTATGATGAATTAGCATAAAAATCAAAAAATTGAAACTGAAACAAATTTAACACCATGCACAATAGAACACCATATTTATGTGTAAAACCCAAGGAGGGGAAAACCATGGTGAGGATTAGCTCACAATATAAGTAATTACAAAACCGGTTACAAGGGCTCATTTCCTAAATAGGACACACTATCCATAAAGTCTCACAGCCAAGGCTCATTGTCGGAATGAAAAAGAAGATAGAGAAGAAATGTCACACAAAGAAAATGATCTCAATGCAACATAAAATCTACTACAATAGCTCTAACACATTCATAGTCTATTTGAATGATTGCAGACACCTTCTGCTCATTGCATCTGGTAATCCAACACTTGAAATTTTGCACTGATCTACTCAATTTCACATCATTCGCATCACATACTTTGCACTTTCATCTATCTTATCCTCCTTCAATAATTCAACTCATACTTATACTGTCATCAACCTTGAAACCCTTTCCAAGGTCAACAGTGAACCTCAAACATGCAAATTCAAATTATTTTGGCACCAAAACACTTTCGTGGTGGATATAAGTGAATGCAAACCACATCAAAACTTAATTAGGACCCAAAATAACACCACTTAACCACACACTACCATAAACAATATTTATCCTTCGCATGTAGTGTAAACACCAAGTCAATCATTACCTGTACAAACACCATTAAAATTTTAAGTTCATGCTTCCTCAAACCCAAGTATAGCTTGTGAACCACACACCATGCTTGAACATGATCTAGAATATTCCTCAAACACCCTGAAATCCAACAAACTCCTTTGCAACAACTTCCACCTAAAGAATGTACAAACCCAATGCACTCAGACAACTCTGCCAAACATTGTTACTTGAAAATATATCTTCTGAAGCACCAAACCTCAAACCCTCTTGACTAAGGTATACTACCAACACCATCAACACACCTTCAAAATTGCAAGACCTGAATCATAACTATGGAGAAATGCAAAGTAGAAACATTTCTCCCAAACACCTCTACAATGCATAATCACACACTGGTGAACACAACTTCTACTATACGATGATCCAACATACCATCTCTTGAATATAAAATCTCTAAACACCTCTCACCAACATATCTGAATCACATAGGTAGACCTTCAACCTATAAGAAATACGTAGAAAAACCAGAACATCTCTCTGTAACCCAGAACAACACAACAACACTTTGTTTCCTCTTTTTATCATTTTTTCTCAAAAGCACTTGGAAACCAAGCACTAGAGACACATCCACAACATCTTCAACACTATTACATCCATTTATAGAATCTTATAAAAGTAGCAACAAAGTTTAACACCAATAGCTTCACTAATGACAACATAATGCAACAAATCAAAGCATAGACAACACCAACTGTTCATCTTCAACACCAATCTTCCTCAACACATTCAATTGACACCAATGACAACACAGACTTATTGACATCAATGAAACACCAATCTTCACATACTTGCAACAATCTCCCCCTTTTTCATTGATGTAATTACATGATGTGAAAAACTATCAAAGACACAATAGCTTTGATCATACATGTTTCCTTTTCTCTTTCCTCTTTACTCACTTTCCCCCTTACATGACTCTTTCTTCAACTGACTTTCTTTTACACATGTTTATCTCTCTTATATTTTTTTACTTGACTCTCTCTCTTATTACTTATTCTTTTTCACATAATATTCTCTCCCTAACAACTTGTTCCTTTTTCACATGACTCTTCTCCCCTTTTGACATTAGACAAATTATTTGTGACACTTTTCCATTACTACTACGAATACTCCCCCTTAGGAGCATACACCAATTTACAACAATTTGTAATACCACTACCTACTCCCCCTAAGAGGTAGCCACCAACATTAGTCCAGAATAAGGGATAGATCTTGAGATCCACTTGACTGATGCATCTCCTTATGTATATAGTTCAAAGGAGGGGCAATAGCCCCCAACTTCTCTCAAAAATACTCAAAAGTATCCTTAGGAAGATCCTTAGTGAATATGTCATC
>VDFB02036352.1:0-31051 GCA_007258455.2 Sequoia sempervirens
ATTCCTAAGTCGGTGACAGAGGAGGAGAATAGGGGCTTGAATAGTATTCCATCTGATGAGGAAATAAAAAATATAGTGTTCTCTTTCGAAGGAAACAAATCTCCTAGGATAGATGGGTTTCCTATGTTATTCTTCGAGTCTTATTGGGATATTATTGCCAAGGATGTTATCAATTCTTCTAAAGAGTTTTTTGGGAGTAGGAATATTTTTAAGGAATTGAATTCAACGCTTATTGTGCTAATTTCTAAAAAGCCTAGGGCTGAGCATTTTGGTGATTTCAGGCCCATCAATTTGTGTAACTCAATCTATAAGATTTTTTCTAAAGTTTTGGCTTCTAGGCTGCACAGGGTCCTTCCTAGGATTATTTTTCCTTAGCAAATTTGTTTTGTTCTGGGTAGGAAGATTTTGGATTCGGTGCTCATGCTACATGAGAATATCCACTCTCTTAAGGTCAACAAGAATCTTGGGCTTATTTTAAAGATGGATTTGGTGAAATCCTTTGATCGGGTGAACTGGCAATTCCTTTGCAATATCTTGAAGGTGTTTGGATTCTCAGATAGGGTTCTACAACTGGTGGGTCAATTAATTTCTTCATCGTCCTTCTCGGTGCTGGTGAATGGGTCACCTTTTGCCTTCTTTAGAAGTTCTTGTGGGCTACAACAAGGGGATCCCATCTCCCCTTTTCTTTTTATCATTATGGTGAAGTCTTTGGACATATTTCTTCTTTAGGTAGTTTCTAATGGGGCTTTCAAAGGCCTTTATCCTTCTTCACATCAGCTTTGTTGCTCGCATCAACAATTTGTTGATGATACCGTTATTCTTGTTGAGGCATTGATTGCTGCGGATAAACCTATCTGTCTTATTCTTCAATAGTATGAGTCAGCTTCTGGTCAGAAGGTTAGTTTTCCTAAAAGCATTGTCTTCTTTCTTAATACTCTAAAACATCACTAGTTGAGGATTGCTAGTATTTTGGAATGTGGCATTGGGGATCTTCCCTCAACCTATTTAGGGCTTCCTCTTTTTTCTAATGGGGTTCTGGACTCCTTTTGGAATGGAATCATTGATAAGTTTAATTCAAAACTTGTTGGGTGGAAAGGTGCCCTTCTAAGCCAAGCTAGTAAAATTCAGTTAATCAAGTCAACTTTACAGAATCTATCGATTTATGCTTTAATCCTATTCCAGATTCCTAAAAGGTTTTGGGAGAAGATTGAGGGTATCTAGAAAAGGTTTATGTGGTATGGTGTGGAGGAGAATAAAAGGTTACATTTTTTATCTTGGGAGGAGGTTTGTAGGTTCAAAGTCCAAGGCGGTTTAGGCCTACGTAAGATGAAAGATTTTAATTCTTCCCTTATTGTGAAATAGTTGTGGAATTTTCTTTTGAGTGATAAGGAATGACTGTTATTTACTCTTCAAAGTATTTGAGGGGGGTGGATTGTTGCAAGTATGACATAGTCTAGTGGTGTTGTCATTAATGTTGTCATCGATGTCAACATAGTTCAGTATGTTGTAGATTGTACATGTATAGTTGAGATACGTACATGGAGCTATCTTTATGTCATTGTAGATGTGTTGTATTGATGAGTTTCCAAGTGATTTTGAGAGAATTAATAAAGAAGAGAAGTTAGAGTGATGAATGTGTTCAAAATGTGCTATGGTATGTGCTCCATGTTCCTTCTGTGTTGATCCTATTCTTGTGCGGATATGAAGATTTGATAATGGTGATCTTGTGGTGATATATCCTAAGTTTTACCTTCAGGTGTGATAATACATGAAAGTTACACTCACCAGTGTGTGAATTTTTCTGGTAGAGTTGATCTTTTGTGGACTAAGAGAAATTTTTTTGCTCCGTAGTCCTCCACTGTTTTGTTTTAGATATTTTAGATCTAGGATATGTCTTGAGATGTTGTTCTCTAGGTTTTGGAAAAGAAGGTTGAAGTTTGGAGATCCAAAAGTCATGTTTCATTGTTTCAGTATGGGTTTGCATAGTCCAGATGAACTGGTGAAAGGTGTTCAGAGTTTGAAGCATAATGCATTTGTTGTTGATGTATCTGAAGAAATCTTAGATACATTCTCATGCATAATGAAGTGTGTTGTGTATTTTTCATGTCATATTCTTGTTGGGAAGCATGTACATCAATTTTCATTTGTGTTTTCATTAGGTTTGGCCAACCTGGTGTTTACACTTCATTTGAAGAATAAAATTAACTTGAGGAAGCGTGTGGTTGATTTGAGACATTATTTTTGGTCTTGGTTAAATTTTTTATTGGTTCAATCTCATTCCTTTCCACCGTGGGAATGTTGAGTTTCCAACCTAATTTGAATTTATGAAATGAGGTATTTGTGACTGACCTTGGAGAAAGTTTCTAAGGTTGAATATGGTATAAAAGCAAGTCAAATTGTGAAGAATTGTATGATAGTGTGATGCAAAGTGACGAAAGTGAGCCACAAATCATAAGATCAGAAGTGTGTGTGTGAGTGATTTGATACAACAGTACTTCATTTTGTTGGATTCCTATAGGCAGTGAGCTAAAGGTTTCTACAATCCTTATTCAAAGCTACAGATGTGTGTTAATTTTTGTGGTGGATCTTTTGTTCTCTTTTGTAGTTGTAGGCAATGAGCCTCCCTTTTAGATAGTGAGTCCTTTCTGTAGGCAGTGAGCCTTTGTACTTGGACAATGAGTCCTCTTCTAGGTAGTGAGCCCTTGGCAGTGAGCCTCTGTATTTAGTTTTGTAATCCTTTTATATTGTGAGTTAACCCTCACCATGGTTTTTCCCTTATTAGGTTTTCCAAGTAAAAATTTGGTGTTCATTGTGTTGATTTACTTTCTGTTATTTGTGTTTCATGCTTTTACTTAATAACAGAATAGTGTGGTTGTGGAATTGATAAGTGTTGAAGTCTTAAGTTTGAATTTAGTGACAACTGATTCACCCCCCCTCTCAATTTTCCTACGCCTATTTAACAATTGGCATCAAAGCGTTGGTTCCTTGGTGTAGAGCTTAACTACTTAAGGAAGATCTGATGACGCATAATTTGGTGATCCCTATGTTCAATGGAACTGACTAAAATGATTGGAAGGGATAGATGAAAGGATATATTATCTCTCTTGGTTTCAAGACCTAGAAGGCTATTAGACAAAGTATACACCCTCGTCTGGTGGTCTTACTACTGCAGATGATATTTTTTCTTATGAAGAAAATGAGAAGGCAAAGTATGCTATTTGTAGTGGCTTATCTAAAAATGAGTGAGCTAAGGTTCTTTCTTTGGATACTGCATATGAAGTCTGGAACAAGTTGGAAGACATGTATGAAGAAAATAAAAGAGTGAAATTGATAAAGAAATTGGCAGAAAAGCATAGATTTGTAAATTTGAAAATAGAAGAAGGTGAGGAATTTACAAAATTATTTCAGAGGGTTGAACTGACTACAAATGAAGTTAGAAATCAAGCAGGAAAACTATCAGATGAAGATATAATTGAGAAGATCTTGATCACCCTACCGGATTGCTACATCGACAAGATCTCAGTTATTGAAGAAATGTATGATCCTAAGAAGTACACTTTAGAACAGTTGTTCGGCACCTTGCAAGCATTTGAGATGAGAAAGTTCTGGAAAGAAGACAAGATAGAAGAAAAGACAAAAACAACATTTAAGGAAATGAAGATTGAAGGTGAACCGGATAGCAATGGTGATGATGAGTTGGAAGCAAACTTCACCAGGAAGTTGAAGAAAGGCACTAGAAAGTATAAAGGTATGTTACCCATTAAATGTTTCAATTGTGGTAATATTGGTCATTATGCTTCAAGATGTATGAATAGAGATGTACATAAGAAGAACAAGGATTATAAGCATAAGGATAGAAAGGATAAGAAATATAAGAAGTTGTACTATGTTAAAGAAGAAGTGGGAATTTCTAATGATGAATCTGAGAATGAGGTTGATGATAGTGAATGCTTATTCTTAGCTTTGGAAAGTAAATTTGTATCCACTAACCCTAGAAAATGTGTAAGCAAGAAGGCTCTGAAGAATAAGAGTAATAGGATGGAAGGTACTTTGGTTACCGATTTTCATGCAAGACAGGATGAAGACTAATGGGTAATTGATAGTGGATGTTCTAATCACATGACCGAAGATAAGAGTAAGTTCACTAAACTTGAGAAATATGATGGTGGTTTAGTTATGTTCGGTGATGATTCAAGAGCTAAGATTTGTGGGAAAGGTTCAATTAGTTTTGATGGAGTGCACAGTACTAATGATGTATATTATGTGAAGGGTTTGAGGCATAACCTTCTGAGTGTTGGTCAGATGTGTAGAAATGGTTTTAAACTTGTAATAATACCTGTGAAATCAGAAAATGATCCGGAAATGGAGATATGGTTGTTGTTGCAAGAAGAACTCATGGAAACATCTATCAATTTAAGGGAGTTGATGGTCAATGCCTTGTATCTCAAATAAGTGAAAGTTGGTTATGGAACTAGAGAATGGGACATGTAAATTTTGATAACCTGGTCAAAATCAGTGAAAAGGAGATTGTTTGAGGGCTTCCCAGAATCACAAGACTTGATAATGCTATTTGTAGAAGTTGTTAATTTAGGAAATAGACAAGATGCAACTTTAAGGGAAAAGAGCACTCTACTACCGGAATGTTGGAGTTAGTTAATACTGATCTCTGTGGTCTGACTAGAACTGGAAGCCTAAATGGTGACAGGTATTTCATGCTACTTATTGATGATTATACTTGAATGACATGGGTTTCTTTTCTTAGAGAAAAGACTCGGGCTCTAGATAGGTTTAAGGTATTCAAAGCAAGAGTGGAAAATGAAGTAAATTTGAAAATCAAGTGTTTGAGATCTGATAGAGGTGGAGAATTCACTTTTGGCGAATTTAATGCATTCTGTGAACAACATGGCATAGAAAGATAGTTTTATGCTCTGAGAACCCCTCACTAGAATGGTGTAGTTGAAAGGAAAAATAGGACAATACAGGAAGCTGCTAGAACCATGATGAAAGAATCAAATGTACCAGATGTGTAATGGAGAGAGGCGATACACACTGTTGTTTATCTTCTTAATTGAGTTCAGATCAGATACAATAGCACAAAGACTCATTTTGAGTTATGGACTGGTAAGACTCCTACTATGAAGTATTTCAAGGTATTTGGAAGCAAATGTTATATTAAAAGAGATGACAAAAATCTTGGAAAGTTTGATGCTAGATGTGATGAAGGAATCTTTCTTGGATACTCTACTACTAGCAAATCATACAAATGCTTTAATAAAAGATTGAGAAAGAATGTTGAAAGTGCTAAAGTGAAAGTTGATGAAGACATACACAAACCTATTGAGATAAGTGAAGTTGAACCTGATGATACTATCTATGGACATGTACCTGAGGATAATAAGGAGAAGGAAGAAGAAGAGAAAGAAGAAAAAATGGAAGAAGAAGAAGAGAATGAGCTGGAACCTACTGTTAAGACTCCTAAGTATGTACAGAAGAATCATCCAGAGGAATAGATAATTGGAGATAAAAGTGAAGGTGTGAAGACAAGAAGCACAGTTGTAGCTGAGGTAAATCTGTGTTTTCTCTCTAAAGTTGAACCTAAGTCTGTGAGTGAAGCATGTGAAGATGAGATTTGGATGAAAGCTATGAAAGAAGAGTTGCAACAGATAGAAAAGAATCAGACATGGGAACTAGTCCCTAGGCCTGTGAATAAAAATGTGATTGGCTCGAAATGGGTGTTCCGGAATAAGCTAAATGAAAGTGGAGAAGTTGTAAGGAATAAGGCAAGAATTGTATGCAAGGGATATTCACAAGTTGAAGGTATAAATTTTGAAGAGACATTTTCCCCTGTGGCTAGAATGGAAGCTATTTCAATGTTTTTGGCATTTTCTTCCCACAAGGACTTCAAAGTGAATCAGATGGATGTTAAGTCAACATTTTTGAATGGTGAATTGGAGGAAGAAGTGTATATGGAACAACCTAAAGGGTTTCAATTATCTGACAAACTAAACATGGTTTGTAAGTTGAAGAAGGCATTGTATGGACTGAAGCAAGCTCCCAGAGCTTGGTATGCAAGATTGGACAAATACCTGACAAAGCAAGGATTCAACAAAGGTTCTGCTGACATAAATCTTTACTTTAAAGTGAAAGGTAACAAAATATTGATAGTAGTTGTATATGTTAATGATATCATTTTTGGTGGAAATGAAGGCATGCATAAAAATTTTGTTGAAGAGATGCATAAAGAATTTGAGATGTGTATGATTGGTGAATTGGATTTCTTCCTTGGTCTACAAGTGAATCAAACTAATAAAGGGATATTCATTTCACAATCTAAGTATGTAAAAGAGTTGTTGAAGAAGTTTGGGATGGATGATTCCAAACCGGTTTGTACTCCTATGGTAACTAGATGTAAACTGAGCAAAGATGATGAATCTATTAAGACTGTGTTGTACCCAAAATTAATTTTTTTTGGCATTCTATGTAAATTGAGCTAAATCTTGTTAAAATGCCATGTTAAGTCAGTTTTAGGTCAAACCAATCATAGAATCTTGATGGGTTTCTATCAAGGAACACATGTGCAAAATTCTAAAATTTTGAAAATTAGGGTTTTTTCCCCTATTTTCAGGGAAACCCCCGAAAATAGGACTTTCCCATAAATGATCGAAAATGATTTTGATAGGATTAAAAGACTTCACGATCACATTGGTCAAGTCAGAATCATCAAAAGACATGTTTTACTCTGGTGGGTCTATTTCTATTTTTCAGGAACAAAGTTAGAACCTCTGCAGCCATTAATGGCAGATTGGCCAGTACCAGGTGCTGAAAGTTAAATTCCAAAAGCTTCAACAACGCAACCATGGCGGAAAAGGTCAAAAATGATGCCGTTTGATGAAGGAGAATCCCGAAATTGAAAAATATCAAAATTTGACTAACTCTGGAGATGTTATGAAGGGGAGATTGCTCACATGTTGAAAAGGCGCCTTTTTCAAGCAGGGGCGCCCATGATCTTTGAAGGTAAAATAAAGTCAGTAAGATCATCCGAAGCAGTCATTCTCAACGTTTGATTGCTGGCTCAACAGTGAAACAAACATCCAGATCATCCGATGAACAGATCACTGGCAATTCTTGGAAGTGAAGCAAAAGAAGCGATTGAGGAAATATGGGAGACCGATTTAGCAGGCGGTTATAAGGAAGCCTTTTCAAAAGAAAGGCGCCCTTTCTTTTGGACTTCCAGATGCTGACCAATGACAAAAGGCTTCCCAGGATAACCTTCTCAGCCCAAATAGATCTCGGAAACGTAACTGCAAGCATCAATGTCTCTCAGAGCAATCAACAGATAATTTGGATCAAAGTAGGCAACTTGTCAGATGAAAATAATCCAGCTAAAAGGCAAAAGCGCCCTTTTCAAGGAGAGGCGCCCTTGAATAAAGGAACCCTAATTTGAGATTCAGATTTCCTGAAGACAGTCATTTCTGGCGAAGCAGAGCTAGGAACCTAATAAGACATCAAGTGAAAACATCTGACTCTCCAATCAACGAGAAATCCAGTTCAAGGCACGAGAGGTCATTTCAAATAAGCTGAAGAACGAAGATTGAAAAATCACTAAGGCATTGGCAAAAGCGCCTTTTCTTGGGAAAGGCGCCCATCCTTTTGGAGCCTTAAACTCAGTTTTTTATCAAATAGTCTCCCAGGCACTTCTCTCCAGTTTGGATCCAGCTCCGCAGTGAATGTGTCCGTGACGTCTCAGGGTCAACAGACAACGCTAGATTCAGGATCAAACAGGGGGTTTTCAGGAGAGAAAATACTAAAAAACTTGCAAAAGATGAAAAGGGACGCCTAAAAGAAGTCAAAGGTCATTTGTTGACTAAAGTCAAAAGCTTTTTGAGTTAAAGTTGGCTAAAACGCTCCACGATTGGTGGAAATCACCTTTTTAACTTCAGATCAAACTCAAATCACCTTTTGAGCTTGTGTTAGGTCCCCAAATTTGTGGATCTGAAGCTCAAACATATATATTCAAGGAGATGGCGTCCATTTCATTATTTCATTACAGGTTGAAAGATAAAAACAGCCACAAAGCTCTCAAGGACGCCCATTGAAGATCTGAAGGAGGTTTTCATCCGTTCTTCATTTTTATTTGCAGATCTGAAGCAGGAAAAGATTGCCATTTTGAGGATTGGATCAGAGATAGTTTTTTGAAGATCAGATAAAACTTCCAATCCACCTTCTGTCTTTTTCCTCTCTTCTTGTCTTAGGTTTTCTTGCATTTGACAGAAAAAGCAACAGGCTACATCAGATCTGATCAACTGGGTAGATTCAGCATCATTTTCCAGAGAAACCCATCTCGACAAATTTTCCAAAATCAGCAAACTTGCTGCCCCTATTTTTGGGGGTTTTTCCGAAAAAGTTTCAGAATCCAAATTCTGAGGAACTGGGTTCGTTCAGCATTGAAGCACGAACAAAACCCATGTGCCATATTTTTTCCAGAAAAATACTTCTCGGCAGGGCGCTATTTTTAAGGGTTTCCGAAAATCATCTGAACTAGGTCAAGCTTACAGTCAATCTTTAAGTTTTTCAGGATGCAGTACTCCCAGGTGCAATACGAGACCAAGACGGTCTTACTCCATGATTACCTGAAAACAGTTGACACAAGTCTGCACCAAGTAAATCCGGTGGTCGATTTGGAGCAGCTAGAAGGCATGAATCAAATAACATTGCAGAATATCGAAGAATCCGGGTTGCTACAGGCCGCATCAATCCCCATCACACTACAAAGCGTAGAGCTTGTAATCGCTTGTATCAAGCATTACAACCCTACCACCAGAGAAATCAGAGCAGCAGATGGAAGAATTGTTTGCAGTTTAAAGCCTCAGGATATCGAAAGATGTTTTGATATTCCATCACATCCTAATAGCAAAGTCATATCATTGACGGAATGTGAAAAAGCATTTGAGACAGCTAAGGACAAATGTCAAAGGATTATGGCCGAAAAATGGCTAAAAGTGACAAAGGCAAACTTGCCTAAGCCGTTGGGACGAGGAGAATGCAAAGATGAGTACGCAGTGTTAATCACTCTACTCAATAGAATCACTGGAGAAGAAGATGGTCATCAATTTCAGCCATGGATGTACTATGTCATCGCTAAAATCATTGGCAGAAGGGAATACTATGACTGGGCCACTTTGATCAGTGACACACTCCACCGACAAATCACTAGGTATCTGGAAGCTCATAGGTTCCACATGTGCTCTTACCTGGTATACTTGATCGCCTTCCAAGGTGAATTCAGGTTATTGAACAATGTGGGAACCTTAGGTGTGCAGAAGGTTCACGAACATTTCACACGTCTTGAGTTTACTCAAGCGGGAAGGCACTTCAAGAAGACAAGTGATCACTTCACTATGCACACAATACGTGAGCTTAACCATGAGATGCACGTGCGTATTTCACAGACAGCCAGAGAGGCAATGGCGGATTGGGCAGATTGGTTCATCCAATTTCCTACGTTCTCCTACATACGCGTGTATGGCTACATTGGCCACCCTGCCATGCTACCAAGATACCCTTCAGATAGGGTAGTCTTCATGGAATTCCTGAGACAGTTGTCCGAGGTTCATATCCACTTGCGCTTGAAGAGGAAGACAGCTGTTAACTTTCCCGTTGAAATGGGACTGTATAGATGTGGATTCGCGGCAGATGCTAAGATGATGAGTCAAGAAACAGCGAGGTTTAACCTCAAGTATCTCATTGATAGAAGATCCTATGATCCCAGAGGACTCTATGCAGCACACCTTGAGCAACACTCGTCACATAAGTCTTCTATGGAAGATTATTGGGTAAATTGTAAAGATGAGTATGAAGTGCGAAGAAGGAACTACAGCAGATTCAGACTCTCACAGATTGCTGATTTTATGTCAGCAGACATTGAAGGCCTCAGACGATGAAGGGAAGTCATTCTCCCCTCATTATTTGCAGATTCAGTTGACTCCCAACCGCTCCCGAGAGTGGATTGGTATGCCAAAGAAGACACATCTATAGAAGAAAGAACGAGTAGAGTGGTTAGAAATAGCCAACTCTATCTCGACAGCAAGAAGTCTAGGAAGGTGATACCAGAGAGAACAGAGCCGCCACAGGTTCAGTCTACACCACCTTCCACTTCAAGAAGGAAACCTAGACAGAAACAATGGTGCAATCCTCCCCGAGGGATGAGGATGTCAAAACCAAGAACACAGAGGACACCAATGGAGAAAGCCACACATAGTCCTGACATAATCATGGGTATTGCTGCCCCAGAACAAAGAGTAGAGACTGCTATCCCTGATTCAGCAGAAGTTATCACAGAGGAACCATCAGCAGTAGTTGTTGAAGAACCAGTGGCTGAGCCAATGGCAGAAGTAACGACAGTAGAAGCAGCAGCAGAGACGGTGCCTGTTATGGAAACAGAACCGCCTACATCACCAGTGTCACAACATACACAAGTCCTCATCGACTTGGATTCGCCACCGAGAGACATTTCTCCAGCACAATCTCACACATCTAGCGTTCAAGGGCCTCACGTCCCTCCTAGTGAAGTTCGCCGAGATTCTATTTGGCTCGAAGGCTTCCTATTAAGGAAGAGGGAGAAACCCTCCTATGAACTTGACTTTACCGAATTCGACCACGTCCCATAAGACATGCCGGCGAAAAGGTTGAAGAATCAAGTTCACATAGAAAGGAATGCAGAATGTGAGATCATCATAGAGACTGCCGCTCCACCAGTAGAGAAAAGCATACACGAGGTTCAAGTAGAGGACTACACTTTGTCCCAACTTAACCTCGGAAAGACTACACGACAGGTGGAGGTGGATCTTCTCGGAATAGCTTCGGTGAGCGCACAAGAAAGAATGGCCAAGGATGGTAAAGAAAAGGCAACCTTAAAGGCTGAAAATCAGAAACTGAAGTCCTACATAACCAGCTTGATACACGGCACACCAAATGTCTCAGCCTTACCAGCAGGACTACTAGATCTTCCCGCCGAACAGAATCATCGGCAATTGTTAACATTTGGCAAACACTTGAGAAATCAGGTGGAAGAGTTTGTTCTCAAGGGTAGATGCGTACTGGGAAACCTATACCAGTTACGGGATAGAGCACATGAACTTCGTGTGGAGATCCAGCAGTCGGAACAGAGGATTGCAGAAAAGAGGCTTGAAGACGAAGGCACAATTGCAGATTTGCAATTAGCATATCAATCAGTATACTCTGAAGAAAACAAGCAACATCTTTTTGCTTGGAAAGAACAATTAGCGTATAAGGTGAAAGCCTACGACGCTCATTCAGTAGAGATGATTGATTACAGAAGGGTGGTTGCCACTATTATCAACTTCGCAAGAATGTTGGTAATATCCTTCCCTTGCATGGAATATCAGCGTGAAGGAGGAGAATACGTCGAGTTGGTGACTGTGCAGAACCAGTTCAGAGATGTCATCCGCAGTACCTTTCTTGATGATCCAGAGGGTTGCAAGCTGGCTAAGGTAGCAGCTTTATCAACCAAGTTAGAAGAGGCAGCATCTCAATGCATTGACTTCGGAAATCAGCTCACAACGGGTGAGATCATGCTCCGACGCCACGTCATCATTCTACAAAGCATTAATTCCCCAGAAGCTGATGAAGTCAATCAATGGATAGAGACACTGCTGATTAGTGGCGAATTATAAATGCACCAAAGAAGGACGCCATACCCCCTCCAAGTGGCATTTATGAGACTTGAGTTTGACTTGATGCTTCTTTCCAAGTCAACTCAAGATGCTATTAAATGTAGTTGGAGTTAACTTGATGCTTCTTTCCAAGTTTAACTCCACTTTCCTTAAATCATGCATTGTCAGATCCCACTAATTAAGGATGTCTAATTGGCTTCCATGATTCGTGGATCTTAGATCTCCACTAAATGTGGATGTCTATTTTGGAGGGATACTTTACATTTAAGTTCACCTTTAGTTTGCTTTCAGTCAACTGAAGTAGTTTCCAGTTGACTCTTTGTTTGCTTTCAGTTAACTGAAGTAGCTTTCCAGTTAACTGCTTGTTCCCCTTTTAGGAATAAATCTTGCTAATTGATTGGCAAGAACTCATTGTTAACTCAAGGAGATTTTGGGGTTGCCCACTCCTTTGAGTTCTATAAATAAGAGCCTTGGGCTCATTATTTGTTTAACTTTTACTTGCTATGCAAAATTGCTGCGCCATTGTTGCCAACAGCTTTGAAAGCGAATACTTGTTCACTCTTGGATGAGAGTTCGTTGGACGATTGTAATTGTGCATGATTTCGTGCCTTTGCTTTCCCAACTTTTGTAGTTCGTTGATGAAGCATTGAAGAAGAATATCAGAAGGCGCTTGCGTTTTGATCATCTTATTTGAGTTATGTCTACGTCTTGTGTCTAATAACTTGTTGTCTCATTTCCCTCCTCGGATAGGAGTCCCTCCTCCTTGGATATTTGTTATTGACAGTTATCGTTTGATGTTGTTTAATGTGTTGACTTCCAAGCTATACTTCGGATAGGAGTCCCTCCTCCTTAGCAAGCTCGTTGGCCAAGGCATCGTGATTTTGTTGTTTCTAGTAAACTCTTTCCTAAGCCCATACCTCGGATAGGAGTCCCTCCTCCTTGGCAGGTCTCAGATCTAGTTTACCGTGTAGAGTGTTTGCTTGTACCAACCTCATCCCGGTGTGTACCCGAGAGTTCAGAGCCTCGGTCATATTCTCGGGAGACGGCGAATTCAGGTGATCCAACCAAACCCATTCCCGCTCCTTTACCCTCATGCTCTGTTTATCTTGAAGGTATTGGATAGATAGAAGCTAGTTAGTCGTAGTTGAGATCTGCAGAAACCAGAGAAAAGCTTAGCTACGGCGCATTGTGTTTGTGCACCCTTGTGTCCTGCCGCTGAAGCATAAAAAGATAGGAACTTTAGTTAACATTTCCCTTCCTTACGCATTGCTCCCAGCAGAGAGGGACTTCTCCTCTTTAAATAATGAAGAAGTGTTGCAAAACATTTGAAATAGCTGAACGTTTACAATCAGCACTCCAGAGGTGCTAATTTAAACGCCAACAGTTTTCTGGCACCCACCGTGGGGCAACGAGGCATCAAACTTCAAGAAAAGCTAAACGCTTTTATGTCACGGGAATGACTATCTGGCGTCCTTGGGCACCAGTAGAGCAACCTGATCTTGTTCCAGCAACTCTCCAACCAGATCTTACATACATTGAAGGAGAGCAATTGGATATCATCAGCAGCTTGCGGATCTTCATCTTCGAGAAGAATACATCAACAGCTCAGTGGAGAGCCGCAGCCATTACTCTGGACGAGGAAGAAAGAAAGGCTGATCTAGCAGCCGAGAGACCAGTATTACCACCACCTGCGTGGCAGTAAGCATCCTGGCTCACCGAGTGTATATAAGGAGGAGGACCAATCCTCTTTTTCAAGAAGAAGTCGGAGAAGCATCCGACACAGAGCAGACATTTCAAGAGGTTCGAGAGCAATTTCTAGAAGAACCTCAGCAAGAACCTCCTGCTCAAGCAATGGCCGATAACGTTAACATTCATAACGGAAATGGCCGTAATAACGGCAACAACAATGGTAATGGCAACAACGGCAACAATGGCAACGGTAACTACATCAACAATCTTTTCGGCAATGGCCGAAATGCAAGAGTTGCCAGACGTGCTGCCCCACTTCCATGGGGTAACAACATAGGTCCGTTGGCCTTACAAGGAAATCATGAACTTCCCAAGGGATCACGGAAGCATTTCCCAAGATTCTATGGCGACGGGACTAGACATCCCGATGAACATCTCTCAGCATTCACAGCGGCCTATTCCGTTCTGTCTGTGCCACACGAAGATATCGCCGTTCGACTCTTTGTCGAAACTCTTGAAGCAAATGCAGCTGACTGGTTCAATCATTTGCAACCAGGAATTATCACCAACTGGGAGGACATGAGTGAAAAGTTCTTGGCCAGATTCAGACCTGCTGAAGACAGTCATCAACTGTTTGCCCGTTTATCTAACTCAAAGATGGAGTCCACAGAACCGATGAGAGAGTTTGTAGCAAGGTTTAATCGCCTAGTTACACAACTTTCCCACACAATGAATCCATCTAACGAGATCCTGATGAGCAGCTTCATCAACGCCCTACCCTCAGAGATAGCCTTTTTCATAAAAGGAAGTCATGAAGAAGACCTACTGGTAGCTCAAGAAAAGGCTATCGAGCTTGAGGATCACATGATCACTACGGGGAAGATGAAGAATGATGCCATTAGACCGCTGGTCCAAGCATCAGCAGATCCATTGCTATAGAAGGTAGCAAACGAGGTGACCATCCTCAAAAGACAGTCACCCAACCAAGGGCAACAAGCAATGCCCACACCACCACCGTATCAACAACAACAGCAGTACCAGCCTCAACAGCAGTACCAACCTCAACAGCCTTATCAGCCGAAGAAAAATAATTTCCAATCATTTAACAACTTCAAGCCGAAGTTCTCAGGACTGCCTAGACAAGCAGAACCCGAGAAATCCAATGTGTTCTGTTGTTTTCATGATTCAGATGAACACACTGGATCTTCATGCCCTGAGAATCAAAGAATGAACCAGATAATGGGATATGCCGGAGATGCAATTCCAAGCTCAAATGTAGTACCTTCAAATTCGAACGTTGCTCCACCTCAAATGGACAATTTCGATGGCGACTCCGCAACGGGATACTTTCATAGCGAACCCGTAAATCAAGAAGAAGAAGACTACCGTCAATACAATCTTGCTGTCAATCACGAGAACCTGTCAACACCCGTGTTTACACGTGCTCAGCATTTCAAAGCACAGAAAGAAGAAGACGAAAGACGGCAGTCCAATGAAAAGGGAAAAGAAGCTTCCACTTCTAATCCCAAGTCTACACATGAATTTGTCACACCAGTTTCTCAAGATCCGTCCCCGACGAGTTTTGACATAGTGACATCCATGATGAAGACGAAGGTACAAATTTCACAGCTGGAGTATCTCCAAGATCATCCCGATCAAATGGATCGAATTCTCAAAGTGATTCAGAAGCCAATCGTTATACAGCCCACATTGCTAGCATCTTCCGTACCAGCGGGAGAAAAGCCCAAACCTTTTTACATATCTTTGTATATGGGAGGATATAAGCTTAGCAATTGTATAATTGATTCAGGGGCATCTGACAATGTCATGCCTTTGCAAATCATGAAAGCTTTAGGACTATCATGCACGGAAACCAAAGAAAAGTGTTATTCACTTGAATCAAAACCCGTGCCGTTGGTAGGTCAGCTAAAGGATGCTCAAGTAAGACTCGCATCCTGCCCAGAAAAGAAGATCATGATGACCATTCTCATAGCTGATATCCCAATCAGTTATGGAATGCTCCTGAGCAGAAGCTTCTGTAAAGATCTCGGAGGCGAGATTCAACTGGATTGGTCGTACGCGACGATCCCATTGAAAAAGGGCACTTTCAAGTTGGAACCTGAGGCTAAGTCGACATTCACGGTGGTGAAATCTCAAGACCCACAAGCACAAGTGCTACATCAAAGCACAGGTCCTGGCACGTATGCCATGCTGTCAGAAGTAACTGAAGAAGATGAAAATCTTGCACTTACCACGCAAACATTGAATCAAGATGCAAGAATGTGGAATATGCAGTTCGACGGCAGTTGCTCAACAGCAAGATCGGGAGCGGGAGTTGTCATTACCTCTCCCGAAGGAACACTGTACCCATTTGCTTATTGCTTGCAGTTCGACAACACGAACAATACTGCAGAATACGAGGCGCTCATACTCGGCCTCAAAAAAGCAAGAGATATGGGTATAAAGTACCTTCAAGTCGAAGGTGATGCGGAGCTGATCGTTCAACAGGTCAGAGGGCTGTATCAAGTAAGAAGAAGTCGTCTTTCTTCTTACCGACAAAGGGTATGGAATGCGATCGACTGGTTCGAAGCATTCAACATCGAATACATACCACGTGAGCGGAATAGCAGAGCGGATTCCCTTGCGGTATCAGCAGCTCTTTTCATGCCCCATTCTGACTTTCGTCAGAATATCTTTGCTATTGAGCTCATCTACAGGCCGGCCATCCCCGACAACTGCGACAATTGGCAGGTTTTTACCAATGATAAAGACATTCAAGAGTTTCTTCGCATGGATGACAATTATCAAGAATTATTCTTTGAAGGTAGTGCTTCTCCCTCCAGAGAATATATGGCAGAAGATTCCGAAGTCACGGAATCTGGTGTCATCCAACTAAAAGGCAATAATATCCCCAAAGGTCTAGTATCCTTGGAAGATATATTTGATAGACACGACAGACGTGTTCAAGACCAAAGGAATTCTAACGACAAGACGTCAGCCGACTACCGACAAGTCAACATTGGTACGGGAGATAAGCCTCGGCTCGTCAACCTAGGCAAGTGTTGTACGGCGGAAGAAAGTAACAATTTCATCTCTTTATTCAAGCAATACCGAGACGTCTTTGCATGGTCCTATGAAGACCTGAAAGCATTCAAGCCAAAGGAATTGTCTCATACAATTCCACTTAAGTCTGACATCAAGCCTTTCAAGCAGAAGCAGAGACACTACAACCCGCGTATCCAAGATACAATCTACGCGGAGGTAAAAAAGATGGTGGACGCCAAGATCATATACCCGATCCACTATTCCACCTGGGTGTCCAATATCGTTCCTGTGCACAAGAAGAGCGGAGAAATACAGATTTGTGTAGACTTCAGGAACCTGAACCAGTCGTCACTAAAGGATAATTATCCTTTGCCTATCATGGAACATACATTGCAAACAGTAACCGGTTCGGAGATGCTGTCATTGCTTGACGGATTCTCGGGATACAACCAGATTGCAGTAGCTGAAGAGGATCAACTCAAGATAGCGTTCACCACTCCATGGGGAACGTTCGCCTACGAGAGGATGCCCTTCGGCCTCATCAACACCGGTGCTACTTTTCAGCGAGCCATGGACTTGGCTTTTGGTGACTTAAAGGACAAATTGATAGTCGTCTATCTTGACGACCTTACCGCTTTCTCAAAGAAGTGGCAAGATCATTTTCAACACTTAGTGAAAGTGTTTGAGAGATGCAGGCATCATCACATATCACTAAATCCGAAGAAGTCTATCTTCGCAGTAATAGAAGGCAAATTGCTTGGTCACATCGTCTCTAAAGAAGGGACTAGGATAGATCCTAATCGGGTAGATGCAATCAAGAACCTGGCTCTCCCTACCAATAAAACTGGGGTGCATTCTTTCTTCGGCAAAGTCAACTTTATACGGAGATTTGTACCAGACTTCTCGGAGCTGACCAAGGATATCTCAGCAATGATGAAGAAAACGACCGCTTTCAAATGGACCGATGAAGGAAGGAAGGTGTTCGAGAAAATAAAAAAGGCCATCAGTAAAGCGCCCATGTTGGTTTGACCTGATTTCAATAAAGAATTCATTCTTTATTGTTATGCGTCGGAACATACTCTCTTCGCCATACTGACTCAGAAGTTGAATGAAGAGATTGAGTCACCTATCGCTTTCATGAGCAGCAGCTTCAAGGATAGCGAATCTCCGTACTCCCAAATAGAGAAAAACGCATATGCAGTTGTGAGGGCTGTCAAGAATTTCAAATTCTACATCCTAAACTCTCACACCACTGTGTATGTTACAGACCCCGCGGTCAAGAGCGTCCTTACTCAACAAGAAATGGGTACCAAAAGAGGCAACTGGATTGCAAGAGTCCAAGAATACGACCTGGATATCAAGCCTACCAAGCTCGTTCATGGGAGAGGTCTATGTCAACTCCTGGCAGAGGATGGTGATTTAAAGCACCAGGCTGAAGATGGAATCTTAGGAACAGAAATGGAAGAAGATCTCCCAATGGTCTTATTAGTTGAATCTGCTCAAGAGTGGTACACAGAATTGTGGTACTACCTAACCTACGGGGAATGTCCGACACACTTGGACAAGCAGCAGAGAAGAACTTTGAAATTACAAGCACAAAGCTATGTGCTTGGAGGAAATGTTCTATACAAGCGTGGGCTTGATGGAACGTTCCTACTATGCGTCACTAAAGATCAACAAAGACGATTGATGGAGGCATTCCACAATCAAGCATGCGGAGGTCACTTCTCATCAAGGGTTACCGCATTCAAAATCTTGCGGGCATCATTCTTTTGGCCAACCTTGTTCCGCGACGCATATGACTGGGTGCACAGATGCACGTTGTGCCAACAATTTGTTGGTAAACTTAAGCTGTCAAACCTTCCACTCAGGCCGGTGGTGATAGATGCTCCATTCCAGCAATGGGGCATAGACTTTGTGGGACCTATCAACCCTCATTCCAGCAAAGGACATGTCTACGTCCTCACAGCGACAGACTATTTTACTAAGTGGGTTGAGGCAATTCCTGTAAAGCAAGCTACTTCCGAGGTGGTGTGTAACTTCCTCAAAGAGAACATCATTACACGCTTCGGAGTACCCAAAAAGATCGTGACTGACAACGCTACAAGCTTCTCGTCAGAGGAGTTGATAGAATTTTGTTTTGACTACGGCATCACCTTGTCCCATTCTTCAGATTACTATCCACAAGGTAATGGACAAGCCGAATCGTCAAATAAAAACATAGTCACAATAGTGCGCAAGATGGTTGACTCCAATCAACGGGCTTGGCACACAAAATTGTACGATGCTCTTTGGGCTGATAGGATCACGCCTAAGAGAGCTATCGGCACTTCACCTTTCATAATCCTATATGGCACTGAAGCTGCGTTACCCATCACTCTAGAGTTGTCCGCTTTGCAGCTGGCATCCACAATAGAAGATGAAGAATTCAAAGATCCTATTGAGAAACGTATCTTGTGCCTGATGAAACTTCAAGAAGAAAGGGTGGAGATAGTTGATAAGATCACTCAGCATCAAGAACGAGTGAAGAAGATCTTCGACAAGAAGGCTCGGCAACGAGACTTTGAGATTGGAGATAAAGTCCTATTATGGGACAAGAGACACGAACCAAAGGGAATGCACGGAAAATTTGACTCCCTTTGGCTGGGGCCGTTCCTGATTCATAACATTGCAGGAGAGAATTCCTATATTCTCTCACATTCAGACGGGAGGCTTTTCCCACTGCCTTACAGCGGGCAGTACTTGAAGCATTTCATCCCTTCGGGGATGGGGTGAGTATATCTTGTAAATACTTTTCCTTGCTTTAACGTTATGTTGTTATGTTTTTCCCCGTTCAGTGAAGTATTGTCGTGTTTTAGGTGATTTCTTAGATGTTTTGTCGTAGGTGAATAAATTGGGGAATCCAATAAATAAGGTGAACTCTATTTTTAGGTATGTATGGAACCAAAGTCCTGACTCCGTTACCCAACTGATTATATATACTGGTCTACGAAACTTGAAGATTCTTGGTTCTCCTATGCCGTAGGTATCCGACATGGTCACCAGACGGAGCCTATGTTGTACCCAAAATTATTTTTTTTTGGCATTCTGTGTAAATTGAGCTAAATCTTGTTAAAATGCCATGTTAAGTCAGTTTTAGGTCAAACCAATCATAGAATCTTGATGGGTTTCTGTCAAGGAACACATGTGCAAAATTATGAAATTTTGAAAATTAGGTTTTTTTCCCCTATTTTCAGGGAAACCCCCGAAAATAGGACTTTCCCAGAAATGATCGAAAATGATTTTGATAGGATTAAAAGACTTCACGATCACATTGGTCAAGTCAGAATCATCAAAAGACATGTTTTACTCTGGTGGGTCTATTTCTATTTTTCAGGAACAAAGTTAGAACCTCTGCAGCCATTAATGGCAGATTGGCCAGTACCAGGTGCTGAAAGTTAAATTCCAAAAGCTTCAACGACGCAACCATGGCGGAAAAGGTCAAAAATGATGCCGTTTGATGAAGGAGAATCCCGAAATTGAAAAAGATCAAAATTTGACTAACTCTGGAGATGTTACGAAGGGGAGATTGCTCACATGTTGAAAAGGCGCCTTTTTCAAGCAGGGGCGCCCATGATCTTTGAAGGTCAAATAAAGTCAGTAAGATCATCCGAAGCAGTCATTCTCAACGTTTGATTGCTGGCTCAACAGTGAAACAAACATCCAGATCATCCGATGAACAGATCACTAGCAATTGCTAATGAAGCAAAAAGAGGCAGTTGAGGAAATATCAGGAGACCATAGTTAACGGTGAAGTTATAAGGAAAAAGAGCCTTTTCAAAAGAAAGGCGCCCTTTCTTTTGGACTTCCAGATGCTGACCAATGACAAAAGGCTTCCTAAGATATCTTTCTCAGCCCAAGTAGATCTCGTAAACGCAACTGCAAGCATCAACATCTGTCAGAGCAGTCAACGGATAATCTGAATCAAAGTAGGCAACTTTCCAGATGAAAATAATCAAGCTAAAAGTCAAAAGCGCCCTATTCAAGGAGAGGCTCCCTTGAATAAAGGAACCCTAATTTGAGATTCAAATTTCCTGAAGACAGTCATTTCTGGCGAAGCAGAGCTAGGAACCTAATAAGACATCAAGTGAAAACATCTGACTCTCCAATCAACGAGAAATCCAGTTCAGGGCACGAGAGGTCATTTCAAATAAGCTGAAGAACGAAGATTGAAAAATCACTAAGGCATTGGCAAAAGCGCCTTTTCTTGGGAAAGGCGCCCATCCTTTTGGAGCCTTAAACTCAGCTTTTTATCAAACAGTCTCCCAGGCACTTCTCTCCAGTTTGGATCTAGCTCCGCAGTGAATGTGTCTGTGACGTCTCAGGGTCAACAGACAACGCTAGATTTAGGATCAAACAGGGGGTTTTCAGGAGAGAAAATACTAAAAAACTTGCAAAAGATGAAAAGGGACGCCTAAAAGAAGTCAAAGGTCATTTGTTGACTAAAGTCAAAATCTTTTTGAGTTAAAGTTGGCTAAAACGCTCCACGATTGGTGGAAATCACCAACAGATCAAACTCAAATCACCTTTTGAGCTTGTGTTGGGTCCCCAAATTTGTGGATCTGAAGCTCAAACATATATATTCAAGGAGATGGCGTCCCCTTTTCATTATTTCATTGCAGATTCAAAGATAGAAACAGCCACAAGCTCTCAAGGATGCCATTGAAGATCTGAAGGAGGTTTTCATCCGTTCTTCATTTTTACTTGCAGATCTGAAGCAGGAAAAGATTGCCATTTTGAAGATTGGGTCAGAGATAGTTTTTTTTTTTTTGAAGATCAGATAAAACTTCCAATCCACCTTCTGTCTTTTTCCTCTCTTCTTGTCTTAGGTTTTCTTGCATCTGACAGAAAAAGCAACAGGCTACATCAGATCAGATCAACTGGGTAGATTCAACATCATTTTCCGGAGAAACCCATCTCGACAAATTTTCCAAAATCAACAAACTTGCTGCCCCTATTTTTGGGGGTTTTTCCGAAAAAGTTTCAGAATCCAAATTCTAAGGAACTGGGTTTGTTCAGCATTGAAGCACGAACAAAACCCATGTGCCAGATTTTTTCCAGAAAAATACTTCTCGGCAGGGCGCTATTTTTAAGGGTTTCCGAAAATCATCTGAACTAGGTCAAGCTTACAGTCAATCTTCAAGTTTTTCAGGATGCAGTACTCCCAGGTGCAATACGAGACCAAGACGGTCTTACTCCATGATTACCTGAAAACAGTTGACACAAATCTACACCAAGTAAATCCAGTGGTCGATTTGGAGCAGCTAGAAGGCATGAATCAAATAACATTGCAGAATATCGAAGAATCCGGATTGCTGCAGGCCGCATCAATTCCCATCACACTACAAAGCGTAGAGCTTGTAATCGCTTGTATCAAGCATTACAACCCTACCACCAGAGAAATCAGAGCAGCAGATGGAAGAATTGTTTGCAGTTTAAAGCCTCAGGATATCGAAAGATGTTTTGATATTCCATCACATCCTAATAGCAAAGTCATATCATTGACGGAATGTGAAAAAGCATTTGAGACAGCTAAGGACAAATGTCAAAGGATTATGGCCGAAAAATGGCTAAAAGTGACAAAGGCAAACTTGCCTAAGCCGTTGGGACGAGGAGAATGCAAAGATGAGTACGCAGTGTTAATCACTCTACTCAATAGAATCACTGGAGAAGAAGATGGTCGTCAATTTCAGCCATGGATGTACTATGTCATCGCTAAAATCATTGGCAGAAGGGAATACTACGACTGGGCCACTTTGATCAGTGACACACTCCACCGACAAATCACTAGGTATCTGGAAGCTCATAGGTTCCACATGTGCTCTTACCTAGTATACTTGATCGCCTTCCAAGGTGAATTCAGGTTATTGAACAATGTGGGAACCTTAGGTGTGCAGAAGGTTCACGAACATTTCACACGTCTTGAGTTTACTCAAGCGGGAAGGCACTTCAAGAGGACAAGTGATCACTTCACTATGCACACAATACGTGAGCTTAACCATGGGATGCACGTGCGTATTTCACAGACAGCCAGAGAGGCAATGGCGGATTGGGCAGATTGGTTCATCCAATTTCCTACGTTCTCCTACATACGCGTGTATGGCTACATTGGCCACCCTGCCATGCTACCAAGATACCCTTCAGATAGGGTAGTCTTCATGGAATTCCTGAGACAGTTGTCCGAGGTTCATATCCACTTGCGCTTGAAGAGGAAGACAGCTGTTAACTTTCCCGTTGAAATGGGACTGTATAGATGTGGATTCGCGGCAGATGCTAAGATGATGAGTCAAGAAACAGCGAGGTTTAACCTCAAGTATCTCATTGATAGAAGATCCTATGATCCCAGGAGGACTCTATGCAGCACACCTTGAGCAACACTCGTCACATAAGTCTTCTATGGAAGATTATTGGGTGAATTGTAAAGACGAGTATGAAGTGCGGAGAAGGAACTACAGCAGATTCAGACTCACACAAATTGCTGATTTCATGTCAGCAGACATTGAGGGCCTGTCAGATGATGAAGGAGAAGTCATTCTCCCCTCATTCTTCGCAGATTCAGTTGACTCCCAACCGCTCCCGAGAGTGGATTGGTATGCCAAAGAAGACACATCTATAGAAGAAAGAACGAGTAGAGTGGTTAGAAATAGCCAACTCTATCTCGACAGCAAGAAGTCTAGGAAGGTGATACCAGAGAGAACAGAGCCGCCACAGGTTCAGTCTACACCACCTTCCACTTCAAGAAGGAAACCTAGACAGAAACAATGGTGCAATCCTCCCCAAGGGATGAGGATGTCAAAACCAAGAACACAGAGGACACCAGTTGAGAAAGCCACACATAGTCCTGACATAATCATGGGTATTGCTGCCCCACAACAAAGAGTAGAGACTGCTATCCCTGATTTAGCAGAAGTTATCACAGAGGAACCAGCAGCAGTAGTTGTTAAAGAACCAGTGGCTGAGCCAATGGCAGAAGCAACGACAGTAGAAGCAGCAGCAGAGACGGTGCCTGTTATGGAAACAGAACCGCCTACATCACCAGTGTCACAGCATACACAAGTCCTCATCGACTTGGATTCGCCACCGAGAGACATTGCTCCAGCACAGTCTCACACATCTAGCGTTCAAGGGCCTCACGTCCCTCCTAGTGAAGTTCGCCGAGATTCTATTTGGCTCGAAGGCTTCCTAGGAAGGAAGAGGGAGAAACCCTCCTATGAACTTGACTTTACCGAATTCGACCACGTCCCACAAGACACGCCGGCAAAAAGGTTGAAGAATCAAGTTCACATAGAAAGGAATGCAGAATGTGAGATCATCATAGAGACTGCCGCTCCACCAGTAGAGAAAAGCATACACGAGGTTCAAGTAGAGGACTACACTTTGTCCCAACTTAACCTCGGAAAGACTACACGACAGGTGGAGGCGGATCTTCTCGGAATAGCTTCGGTGAGCGCACAAGAAAGAATGGCCAAGGATGGTAAAGAAAAGGCAGCCTTAAAGGCTGAAAATCAGAAACTGAAGTCCTACATAACCAGCTTGATACACGGCACACCAAATGTCTCAGCCTTACCAGCAGGACTACTAGATCTTCCCGCCGAACAGAATCATCGGCAATTGTTAACATTCGGCAAACACTTGAGAAATCAGGTGGAAGAGTTTGTTCTCAAGGGTAGATGCATACTGGGAAACCTATACCAGTTACGAGATAGAGCACATGAACTTCGTTAGCCAGAATCCGGCGGTGAACGAGTTGAGAAAGGGCTTGAAGGCAGAAGGCTGGTGCAGATTTACGTTAGCATATCAATGTTATACTCGAAGAAACAAGCAGCATCACGCTGGAAAGAACAGAATGCATTAAGGTGAAAGCCTACGACGCTCATTCAGTAGAGATGATTGATTACAGAAGGGTGGTTGCCACTATTATCAACTTCGCAAGAATGTTGGTAATATCCTTCCCTTGCATGGAATATCAGCGTGAAGGAGGAGAATACGTCGAGTTGGTGACTGTGCAGAACCAGTTCAGAGATGTCATCCGCAGTACCTTTCTTGATGATCCAGAGGGTTGCAAGCTGGCTAAGGTAGCAGCTTTATCAACCAAGTTAGAAGAGGCAGCATCTCAATGCATTGACTTCGGAAATCAGCTCACAACGGGTGAGATCATGCTCCGACGCCACGTCATCATTCTACAAAGCATTAATTCCCCAGAAGCTGATGAAGTCAATCAATGGATAGAGACACTGCTGATTAGTGGCGAATTATAAATGCACCAAAGAAGGACGCCATACCCCCTCCAAGTGGCATTTATGAGACTTGAGTTTGACTTGATGCTTCTTTCCAAGTCAACTCAAGATGTTATTAAATGTAGTTGGAGTTAACTTGAGGCTTCTTTCCAAGTTTAACTCCACTTTCCTTAAATCATGCATTGTCAGATCCCACTAATTAAGGATGTCTAATTGGCTTCCATGATTCGTGGATCTTAGATCTCCACTAAATGTGGATGTCTATTTTGGAGGGATACTTTACATTTAAGTTCACCTTTAGTTTGCTTTCAGTCAACTGAAGTAGTTTCCAGTTGACTCTTTGTTTACTTTCAGTTAACTGAAGTAGCTTTCCAGTTAACTGCTTGCTCCCCCTTTTTAGGAATAAATCTTGCTAATTGATTGGCAAGAACTCATTGTTAACTCAAGGAGATTTTGGGGTTACCCACTCCTTTGAGTTCTATAAATAAGAGCCTTGGGCTCATTATTTGTTTAACCTTTACTTGCTATGCAAAATTGCTGCGCCATTGTTGCCAACAACTTTGAAAGCGAATACTTGTTCACTCTTGGATGAGAGTTCGTTGGACGATTGTAATTGTGCACGATTTCGTGCCTTTGCTTTCCCAACTTTTGTAGTTAGTTGATGAAGCATTGAAGAAGAATATCAGAAGGCGCTTGCATTTTGATCATCTTATTTGAGTTATGTCTACGTCTTGTGTCTAATAACTTGTTGTCTCATTTCCCTCCTCGGATAGGAGTCCCTCCTCCTTGGATATTTGCTATTGACAGTTATCGTTTGATGTTGTTTAATGTGTTGACTTCCAAGCTATACTTCGGATAGGAGTCCCTCCTCCTTAGCAAGCTCGTTGGCCAAGGCATCATGATTTTGTTGTTTCTAGTAACCTATTTCTTAAGCTCATACCTCGGATAGGAGTCCCTCCTCCTTGGCAGATCTCAGATCTAGTTTACCGTGTAGAGTGTTTGCTTGTACCAACCTTATCCCGGTGTATACCCCAGAGTTCAGAGCCTCGGTCATATTCTTTCCCGGGAGGCATGAATTCAGGTGGTCAAGCAAGCCATTCCGGCTCCTTTACCCTCATGTAAATTTATCACCGAAGGTATTGGATAGACAAAACTAATTGAGAGTAAATAGTTGAGATCTGCGAGAAACTTGAGAGAAAAGCTTAGCTACAGCGCATTGTGTTTGTGCACCCTTGTGTCCTGCCGCTGAAGCATAAAAAGATAGGAACTTTAGTTAACATTTCCCTTCCTTACGCATTGCTCCCAGCAGAGAGGGACTTCTCCTCTTTAAATAACGAAGAAGTGTTGCAAAACATTTGAAATAGCTGAACGTTTACAATCAGCACTCCAGAGGTGCTAATTTAAACGCCAACAGACTGATTAGAGAAAATACAGATCTATGATTGGCGGACTGCTGTATCTTACTACTACTAGACCAGATTGTTTTGGAGTTGTTAATTTGGGTCTCCACTATGTTGTGGCCGACCTTGGTGGATTCACATTGCAAATTTATTTGTAAATTTGGGCCGACATTCAAAAATATGTTTTATATTCCTGGTCGACTAAGTTGTTGATGTAATCTCATGTTGCGGATATATAAGAGCAATTGTTTCATTGGTGTAAAGTGTGCTCGGTGTGCTCCTATGTGTGTATGTGTGAATATCATTTGATTGTAGAGCAAAGTGTGAAGAATATGTGAGAGAACTGTTGAAGAAGTTTGGCATGGATGACTCAAAACTTGTTGGTACTCCCATGGTAACTGAATGCAAATTAACATAGAATGATGATTCTCCTAAGGAAAATTAAACAAGATATAGATCAATGATTGGTGGATTGCTCTATTTAACTCAGAACAGACCAGACATTATGAATGTTGTATGTAAGGTTGCTAGATTTCATGCTGATCCAAAAGAGTCCCATGTGACTGCTATAAAAAGAATTTTTAGATATTTGAAAGGAACAATTGATTTTGGGATTTCGTATCCTAAGGATGATGATCTTACTTTGAATGTATATACTGATGCAGATTGGGCAAGAGATGTAGATGAAAAAAAGAGTACTAGTGGTGGTGTCTTCTTCCTAGGGAATAAGTTGGTGTCTTGGTTGAGCAAAAAGCATAATTCCATTTCTCTATCTACTGCTGAGGCAGAGTATATTGTTGTTGCAAACAACTATACTCAAGTGATGTGGATGAAACAGATGCTGAAAGATATCATAATAGTATATGA
The DNA here is from genome assembly GCA_007258455.2 of Sequoia sempervirens. Lineage (NCBI taxonomy): Eukaryota > Viridiplantae > Streptophyta > Pinopsida > Cupressales > Cupressaceae > Sequoia > Sequoia sempervirens. The sequence goes on from VDFB02036352.1 coordinate 26,971, forward strand.
TGAACCTATTTCCATATACTGCAATATCTCAAAATTATTAACATATCAAAGAATCCGGTGCACTCTAAGACCAGGCATATATCAATCAAGTTCACTTTACGAGGGAGAAAGTAAGTGAGAAAAGAAGTCAGACTAGAGTATGTGCCTACGAAAGAACATATTGGAGCTATTTTCACTAAGCCATTGCCAAAGGATATTTTTGAGTATCTTAGAGGGATGCTAGGGGTGATTACCCCTCCTGATATGAACTAGGATGCATTAATTTGCATCAATCCATGCATTTCATGATCATATTCTGATCCAGATTAATGTTCAACAAATTTTTGCTACTTAGGGGAGTAGTCAAATGTGCGAGATATGTGGTTTAAGAGCTTGTATATTGGAAAGATAATGCTTATCTTTGCCATTGATGTCAAGGGAGAGAAAATGATAATGAAAAAAATGACACTTACACAGGTGAAGAGTCTTGTGAGGAAGATCTTATAGGGGTCAAGGAAGAGAGTCTGAGATCTAAGGAGGAGTGCGTCTTTGATTGAGGATTGGGTTGATGGTGTTTTTCACATCATGTGTTGCCATCAATGCCAAAGGGGGAGATTGTTGGATGTTGTGATTGTGTTTTTGATATGTGGTTTTCATTGATGTCAACACTATTATCATTTTGTGTATTGAAGGTTGTATATGTCGAGGATATTGAGAAAATTTTAAAAGAAAGTGTTATAGGTTCCCAGTGGAATTGTGAAGGTCATGAAGGTGTCTTGTTTTTTACGTTGAATATTAGTTGTTGTGGATTAAAGGTTTTTCTATTGAGTGTATCTAGTTCATCTACCAGAAGTTTCAGAGGTCCACGTGAAGATTTGATCGTGCTGTGAACAGTTGTGTTTTGACAATATTTTTGTGGGTTCTGTCAGTGTTCCTGAGTGAATTTTATGTGTTTCTAGTAATTTTTTTTGTTACGGATGTTTCTCTGTTGTTTCTTGGTTCTCGTGGATGTTTCTAGATCATCCTCTATCATTGTGGTATTTCCACATTAATTGGTGTTCTCGTGGTCGAATATTTTTCTCTATATGTTTAGTTTTTCATGTTCTTGGCCGACATGATGGTTGTAGCATGTTGTGGATCTTCGAGGTAAAATTAATTTAAGTATTTTTGTGTTGGAGTTGTTAATTTGGGTCTCCACTATGTTGTGGCCGAACTTGGTGGATTTGCATTGGAAATTTATTTATAAATTTGGGCCGACATTGAAAATATATTTTATATTCCTAGTTGACTAAGTTGTTGATGTAATCTCATGTTCCAGATATATAAGAGCGATTGTTTCATTGGTGTAAAGTGTGCTCAGTGTGCTCCTTTTTGTGTATGTGAAAATATCGTTCGATTGCAGAGTAGAGTGTGAAGAAGATTGAGCGAAGTGTGAAGAAGTTTGAATGAAGAGTGAAGAAGGTTTTATTTGCTTAACTAGAACTGTAATCAGGCTTGTGTAGAAGCTATTTTCTCAGTTCACAATTTGGATGGTTTTAATCCAAACCTTTCTTTGGATAGTGGGTCCTCTTTTGTATTTGAGTAGTGAGCTCTAGGAAGTGTGCCTGAATGCATGTGCATTCCCATTATTCTTATACTTTTAATAGGGTATAATATTGTGGACTAACCTCCACCATGGTTTTTCCCCTAACAGGGTTTCCACGTAAAAATATTGGTGTTCTCTGTGTTTCTGATGTGTTGATTGTTCATGGTTTATTATTCATTCATCAGATCTAAGATTAAGTTAAGTAAAGTTTGAAAAGTTTAAATAATTTGAGACAACTGATTCACCCCCCCTCTCAGTTGTCTGTCCTTGTTTTTCCAACATGGATATCATGCATGCAATATGTTTAGTTGCCAGATTCCAAGAAGATCCTAACGAAGCACATGTTACAGCTGTAAAGAGGATATTTAGATATCTTAAAGGTACACTGGATTATGGATTATGGTATCCTAAGAGTGATGATTTCACCCTGAGTGCTTATACTGATGTTGCTTGGGTCGGATGTGTAGATGATCAGAAGAGTACCAGTGGTGGTGCTTTCTTTCTTGGCAGAAGATTGGTTTCATGGTTGAGTAAAAAGTAAGACTCGATTTCTTTATCCACTGCAGAGGCAGAATATATTGTCGCAGCATCTTGCTACACATAGGTTTTGTGGATGAAGCAAACTCTGAAATACATTGGAGTGATATGTGATGAGCCTATTTCTATTTTTTGTGACAACACAAGTGCAATAAACATTTCAAAGAACCCGATTATGCATTCAATAACAAAACACATATCTATCAAATATCATTTCCTGAGAGAAAAATTACTGGAGAATGAAGTCAGATTGGAGTATGTGACCACAAAGAAACAAATTGAAGACATATTTACTAAGGATCTTCTAAAGGATACTTTTGAGCATCTTAGGGAGAGGTTGGGGATCATTGGCCCTCCAAACTAAGTGCACATGAAGGTGCATCATTCCAGTGAATTCATAGATTCTTTATTTATCTGGACTGATAAATGGGTCTACTCCACAGGGGGAGTAGAAAAGGTTTTCACTGTTGCAGTATGAGTGTGCTCCTAAGGGGGAGTGATAAGAGTTGTTGGTCTTTTCCATTGATGTCAAAGGGGGAGAGAAAGTCATGTGAAAAATAGTTGCAGAAGTAGAGAAGATGTTCTCTCGAGATATTGTGAAGAATGTTGTCTTTGATTTTTTTTCACATCATGTGTTGCTATCAACGACAAAGGGGGAGATTGTTGCAAGTATGAGCTAGTTTGGTGGATTTGTCATTAATGTTTTCATTGATTTCAACATAGTTCAGTATGTTGCAAATTGTACATGTATAGTTGAGATGAGTACATGGAGCTATCTTTATGTCATTGTAGATGTGTTGTATTAATGAGTTTCCAAGTGCTTTTGGGAAAATTAATAAAGAAGAGAAGTCAGAGTGATGAATGTGTTTAGAATGTGCTCTGGTATGTGCTCCACATTTGTCCTATGTTGATCCTATGCTTGTGCAGATCTGAAGATTTGATAATGGTGATCTTGTGGTGATATCCTAAGTTTTAGCTTCTGGTGTGATAATACATGAAAGTTACATTCATCAGTGTGTGAATTGTTCTGGTAGAGTTGATCTTCTGTGGACTGAGAGAAATGTTTATGCTCCACAGTCCTCTGTTGTTTTGTTTCAAATCTTGTAGATCTGGGATATGTCTTGAGATGGTGTTTTCTGGGTTTTGGCAAAGAAGGTTGAAGTTTGGTGATTCGAAAGTCATGTTTCAGTGTTTTAGTATGGGTTTGCACAATCTGAATGAACTAGTGAAAGGTGTTCAGAGTTTGAAGCATATTGCATTTGTTGGGGATGTATCTGAAGAAATTTGAGATGTATTCTCGTGCATAATGAAGCGTGTTGTGGAGTCCATGTGTCATCTTCTTATTAGGAAGCGTGTACATCAATGTTCATTTGTGTTTACATTAGGTTTGACCGAAGTAGTGTTTACACTTCATTCAAAGAATAAAATTAAATTGAGGAAGCGTGTGGTTGATTCGAGACATTATTTTTGGTCTTGGAAATGTTTTATTGGTCCACTCTCATTCCTTTCCACCGCGGAAATGTTGAGTTTCTAAACTAATTTGAATTTATGAAATGAGGTATTTGTGTCCAACCTCAGAGAAAGTTTCTAAGGTTGAGGATGGTATAAAATCAAGTCAAATTGTGAAGAATTGTATGACAGTGTGATTCAAAGTGATGAAAGTGTGTGTGTGAGTGAGTTGAGACAACAATACTTCATTGTGTTGGACTCCTAAAGGCAGTGAGCTAAAGGTTTTTGCAATCCTTATTCAAAGCTGCGGATGTGTGTTAATTGTTGTGGTGGATCTATTTTTCTCTTTTGTATCTGTAGGCAATGAGCCTCCTTGTTGGACAATGAGTCCTTTCTGTAGGCAATGAGCCTTTGTACTTGGACAGTGAGTCCTCTTCTAGGTAGTGAGCCCTTGGTAGTGAGCCTCTGTATTTAGTTTTATAATCCTTTTATATTGTGAGTTAACCCTCACTGTGGTTATTCCCTTATTGG
>VDFB02036353.1:0-21223 GCA_007258455.2 Sequoia sempervirens
GCTAAGGCTTATGACTGCATTTAAATGACCGCTATTCTCGCTATATGCCGCAAGTTTTGGGTTTTAAATTCAATTTCATCCAATTTGTTCAAATTTTCAGATGCCTTAACTTGTATCACCATCAATGGTCGCCAATCCTCTGCCTTTGGATTCTTTCGTTCCATTTGGAAAGAGTGCCCACTTGCCCCCTCTTTGTATGTGCTTGCAGCCGAGGGTTTTGGTTACCTCTTAGCCAACATAGTTTCCCAGCAATGGGTCAAGGGCATTTCTCTACCCAACTCTCAGGCTCAACTTGTTAATGGCCATTTTGCTAATGACTCCTTTCTCACCCTTCTGGAGGAAGAATACTCCATTGCACTGAATCTTGAGTTTCTTAATACCTTTTGTCTTGCTTTCGGCTCTGCCATACAGTGGCATAAAACTTTGTGTTACCAACAGTCTATCTTGCCCTCTCTACCTTGGTTGCAACAATATGGATGGAAGTGGATTGGTCCTAGAGAATTTTTTCATTTTCTAGGCATTCCCTTTGCCTTTCAAGCATCTCCGGCTAAGTTTTGGAAAGTCGTGCTCTCCAGAGTTGAAAAGAAGTTTGCTTATTGGGTTACCAAGCCCCTCTCTTTGGCAGAGAAGTTCCAAGTGTGTTCCAAAATTCTGGTGGCCACCCATGTTTATTATTCTTCTTGTCGGGCCCCCTCCAAAGCTACCTATGGCAAGCTTGAGAAATTACTTCGTGAGTTTCTTTAGGCCTCCTCTAAATCTCACAGAGGGTTTCATCATGTGACTTGGGAATTTTGCTGCCTTCCTAGAGACTCAGGAGGTTTCAGGTTGTTGTCTACTCAACAACAAGGGACTATTGTGTGTGTTAAATGGGTTATTCATTCCCTTACTAGAGATGAGGCCTAGAAAATTCTTCTTAGGCATAGTATTCAATCTGGCTTCCCTATCCATAGACCTGCTTGGAAGGGGATTGGCTTTCAAACCCTTCTAGCTATGAAAGAACCAGTCCAAATTCTTGGGACATTTGTGGCCAAAACATCTAGCGGGCCTAGAAAGGTGTCAAACCCTGGCTTCATTGGGCTAACTCTAGTTTTCAAGATGGGCTCTCTCTCAACCAGCACAATATTTGGTGGTCGCCTCTTTTTGCTTGCAATTGTCAGTCGTTGGCTAAGTCGCCTGGGCTTATGGTGCTTAGATTTCACAAAAAGGGAATCTAGACCCTGCAACAGATCTTTCATAGACCCACCATGTGTACTATGTCGTGGAAATTTTTTAGTGCCTAGTACAGGCTTCATAACCAGGACCGTTCTACTTATGATGGTTCGGTGAATGCCATTCCTATTGAAATGCTTCATAAGGTTGGAATTTGTAGGACCAAACCTTGGTGGAAAGATTGGAAGTGGTATCTTGACATCCCTTTCAGAAACTACAAGCCTCAGCTTGGTTACAGGTGGCTCTCACCACATTTTCCCATAATTCAAAGTTTGAACCAAAGGTGGCTTTTTCAATCTCCCGCTCATGTCTGGTGTAAAAGATGTGTTGCCACTTGGTCTACAAGTGTTGAGCCGAAACTTGCCCACTTTTCGTGGTGTATTCTTTTCCAAGGCTTACCTGTGGGTTCTCGGTTAGTTCACCTGGGGGTCTAGGAGCCTCATTGCCCTTTTTGTGGGCAAGTTGAGAATTTTAAGCATCTTTTTTGGTTTTGTCCTAGATCCCAGTAGCTTTGGACTTGGATTCAGGACTTTTTCAACCCTTTAGGCTAGAACCTTTCTCCTGGCATATGGTGTTGCTAGGATATTCTCCTAGATTTCCTGCAAAATTCACCCAGCTTTGGCACACTTTTAGGGTGGAAATTCTCTTCAATATTTGGAAAGACATAAATGCTTGCATTTTTTCACATATTCAAATGGATATTCATGTATCTTTATATGCTAAAGCTATGATTTTCTCTAATGCGCTTTTATAGGTTCAAATGCAAGTTAACAAAGTTGCACTTGAGGTTACTCACCTTCAGGTTCTCCTAGATCACTGGGGTAATGCCCCTCATACTGTTGCTCGAGTTCCCACTTCGCCCACCTCTTCCCATGGCCAGCCGCCCTCCAGGGGCCAGTAGTGGAGTGGCTCTGCGAGTCCCTGTTCCTAACCCCCGCCTCAGTGGGATTCTTGCACTCCTCGATGAAGCCATTCTCCTCCGCCATGGGCCAGCTAGGGGTGGCCTTCTATCTGCCGGGGAGGGTGGTGGTGGTTTCCCGGCGGGCCCTCTCGATGACCTCCTGCTATTGGTTAGCCACTAGTAAACGTCATTTTAGTGCTTTTGCTTTTTCCAACACGGTGTAAGAAGATAAAGAGAAAAAAGATGTTGATGATGGTTGTCCTCCTCCGACGCCACTCTGTAACCCCACTCATGTATGGGGGAAAAATTTGAATGACAGAGGCCCCCTCCTCACCGGGCCGGGTAATCGCCCCTCAATTCACTTAATGGTTCTTTATTTACTCGTAATTTAGACTTTGCCCAGCCTATGATCGGTTATTTTTCTAGCGCTGCTCCATTTTGATTCTGTGTGCCTTTTACCCATAATCTTTTTGGTGAACACGTAGATCTTTTATATTTGAATTAATATAAATAGTTGTCTATTCATCAAAAAAAAAAAAAAAGTTGACTGTATGTCGATGGTGATTGCAACTATCCTCTCACATGTTGTGTTGTCAATTTGTTGGCGCTTCTTCCAATTATAAATGTCAAATATGACTCGGCCAAAAGCTTAAAGTCAAGGAAAAAACATATTGAATAATAGTAGGAAGTTCATTCATCGGCGCTTGGACCAGTTATAAATGTGGAATATGACTTGGCTCATGAAGGTTTCATCATCTTGCATTCTTACAAAAAGCCTAGGAATATCAATATTGAATGTTAGTCAGAAGCTCAAGGAGATTCAAGCCATCTTATACATTGTTCAACGTTGCTAACTACTATGACACTTTGTACATACACCCGAATTGTTGAAATTTGAGTGTCTCAACTACACCACAAGGAATTCGAAGGGAGTAAGGTTAGGAAGATGCCACGATTCAAGGAAGGTCTCGTTGGTATGGGAATCCCAAACAAAACTACTTATTATGCATTCAACAATGTCATCCCACATGTATTGTAGTTGATATTACATACCCTCTAACCACAAACCGATTAGATGATTTATGCCAAAGATACCCTCTTGTATTTGTTATTACATACCCTCTTGTATTGGCGGCTATCCTTTTTATTGCATTTCTTTGAAAGCTTTCTTGCTCACATACCCACTTGAGCATATTGAATGCTTTCTTAATGCAAACATTCATTGCATTCATTTAAAGTTTCATTGCTCACATGGTCATTTGAATGCATTGAATGCATTCTTTATGAAAAAGTCATTGCATTCATTGAAAACTTTCTTATTTATAAACCCATTTGAACACATTAAATGCTTTCTTCATACAAAAATTCATTGCATTGATTGAAAGATTTCTTGCTCACATATCCATTTAAGCACATTGAATACTTTCTTGAAGAAAAAATTCAATGCATTCATTGAAAGCTTTCTTGCTCACATACCTATTTGAACATAAATTCAACATTTGAACACAAATTCAGCAAATGCTTTCTTAGTTTGTGATGGATTCAATCAATGTTGCATCATCAACATACTCTGTAGCTGCAGGACTTCTCCTTGTGATACTCATCATTTTTCTGAAGAAGAAGCGCAAGAGGAGTTCGCCATTACCATTGCCACCAGGTCCTTCTGGATGGCCCTTCATTGGAAACCTCCCTCAGTATGGGGACAAGCCCCACCAATCTCTTTTCCACCTTGCACAGAAATATAGGTCTCTCATAACTATCAAATTGGGCATACAGATAAGTTTGGTTGTCATCTTCATCCATAGCAAGAGAAGTACTAAAGAACAATGACCAGAACTTCTCAAGGAGGACAATTAATACAGCTGCAAGGACATTTTCCTACCAAGGCACAACTCTAAGTATGGATTCCTTATGGACTTCAACGGTGCTTGCTTCGAAAGATCTGCACCACAGAGATTTTTAGTGCCAAAAGGTTGGATGTTCTGTAGCATTTGAGAAGAGACGAGGTATTTACGGCTATTGATTACATCTTGAAGGATTCTAAACAGGGGAATATTGTAATTGTTGGTGAAAGAGCTTTGATGATTTCTCTTGGCCTTGTGGATAAGATGGTTTGTAGCAAAAAAAATGTGTTTGAGACAGGCTCTACACAAGCTACAGTGTTTAAGGACATGGTATGGAAAGTCCTCAAATTGATGGGGATTCAGAATTTATCTGACCTTTTTCCTTTTTAAGCGAGGCTTCATCTTCAGTGACTGAATAGAAAAACTAATATGTTGGCCCAGCGTTTTGATAACATGTTTGACAAACTTATTGAGGAGCGACTAGAACAGAGGGCTGATATACAGTCCAACAACAATGAATTGAAATATTTTTTGGATGTAATGTTGGATTCACGAGGTGGTCTATTGAATTCTAGTACAGGTCTCATTTCAATCAATCCTTTTGAGCTACACTGATCTAGAAAAACCTCTTAGAAATCTAAAAGTAAAAATATTGATTTGACAACTGGATGGGAAAATTCTATTTTCATTTGTAGTTTTTTTGTCAATTTGACGACAACTTTCTTTTTTCATTTGCATTGCTCTATGTTTTAAATCTATATGCAAATATTTCATAATCAGAGAATACTTAATTTTTTTTAGGAAAAATCCAGATTTGTCCAAGTTTATTTCATTCCATTATTTCACATTTATTATCATTTGTTTAATCCAAACACATGCAACTAGAATTTGCATACACAAGCACATACTCTCTAACATATTAACACACATTTAGTTTTCTATTAGTGTAATCCTTGAACCTCCTTTAAATGCAAGTGCTAGTTTATCTTAATTCCCTTTAACTTTATATTATTTATGTTTCACAACAACAAATACATTATTACAAAGCAACCCAATGGCTTTTAATGCAAGGGTGTCAAGTGCCATATATTTTTTACACCTCATGGTGCCAAATCGAAGGTATAAACACATTAGCCCAATGAATTATGGTGGAAGCCTCTTTCCAACAGAAGCCTTATTTCATCATTGAAGGGTCTTGATCCTTCCACACTATAATGATTTGGTGAGATATTAGAGAAGGATAAATAGGAAGAGGGAGAGCATTAGAGATAAAAAAAGGTACAAACTTAATTAGAGATAGAGAGGAGAGGAGAGACAAATAGTGATAGGGGGGAGGGAGAGAGGGAGAGAGGGAGAGAGAGAGCACATTCATCAGGTCTTCATATATTCCATTAGAGCTAAAATAATAATTGATATAAAATTTGATAAAGAATTAATAAAATTTTATTGTTTTTGAACATTATTAATGTACATATATATGAAATAAAAATTTAAAATATTCATGATTACACTAAACATTGAGTATTATTCAAATCATTGAAATTATTTAAACTGCAAATATAACAAAATGTTGATGTATTCATTAAGGTCATACAAGCATACATAATGTAATACAATGTCATGAGACCAACATTATCTCTTCAATTTGTACACATTATTTTAAATGTGTCTTCTATGAATACAAAGCATCTTCTTCTATATAGCAAAAACTATGACTCAAGCATTTGACCTCTCTTTGTCCAACTAGAGTGTGAACATTGAACATCTAAATTAGTTGGCACCTTGTATCATTTTAATCTCCCACACTCTTCACTATATTGTAAATCAACTTGTATATATAATTTACAAAGCTAGATACTATTCCAATCTCTATAACAAAAAAAAATGCATAAAAAATAATAAATACTTAACAAAAAATTAATAGTTAGATAATAGTTCTTGTTTTAACTCTCAACATTATCAAGAGAGGCTTGTCTTCAAGATAGAGTGATTGCATCAATCTATAACATAATAAAAATAGTAATAATCAATTATTTATAAATAGGTAATGGTGTAAATTTAGAAAAAATAATCTTAATTATATCTATATTTTCATACTCATACTTGTATTAAAGACATTAATGATGAAATAATAGCAATAACATTGATATCTAATTTTTGTTTATACTATGAGGTGTGATAATTTCAAACTTATCAATTAAGCAAATAATAATAGTTTTAACTAGAAAACCCAAGTACACATAAACAATAATATTACACTTTGTAGAGTGAAATTTTTCAATGTATTATAATGTATCTCAATAAATCTAGTGTCATAGTTAATACTACCAACAAGAATGTTGGATGATGGTGTAATGCTCACTTATTCAACAAAAAATGTTTTTTAAAATATTTTGTATTATTTTACATATAAGCCAACTACTAATTAATTGTTGGTGGAATGGTATATTATACCACCCTATGAATTTAGACCTTGAAATATATACTAACTGCATAAGTTTAATTCAATTCTTCAGTTAAAAATTAATTTGCAATGCTAGTGAAAATTTCCAGTTTAAATACTTTAACCACCAATTCAATGCACTTGCCCATATATAACATGAATATATATTTTACATATTCAAAATTCCACTACTTTACTATACTTTTTTTATGAATTTGTATTCCTCTATGTAGAAAAAATATCTTCCTTTATGCACTTAAATCATTTATGTTGCCTCATGCACTTAATATATATATATATATATCCCTTTTGTAATTTCTATTTTACTACTATATTGCACTCTTATTTTTTACTTTTTATTTTATTAAAAATATGTATATTTATATTGAGATGAATTATACAATTATATTAGGAGGGAGGTGAGAACCCATGTACAGAAAAACCTCCCCTTAAATCATTTTTTATCACCCTAAATCATGAGTATATATATATAATTATAATTTTGTAATAAGCTACGTGGAGATTATTTAACATTCATGAATCTATTAAGAAAATCATTTAGAAGGAAGTTTGTTCTCTATGCATGGGTTGGAAATGCCAAGAAGATTAAATATTTAGAATATATGTTATACAGACTAAGTGAAGGGTTATTCTCAAGTAAATTTGGCATTACAAAATAGATTTATTAATAACAATAGTTCATATAAACTTTTAATGTAAACTGAGGTGACTTTGGTAAAGTGATATCTATATTTTAAATACCATAGGAGATCTTCTATCTTCTTTTATCACTTACCTTTTATGCATGGTTTCCTTATTTTCTAAGGTATGTATAAAATAGTTAATGTGTTAGTAGACTCTTTTGAATGGAAAGGTGTATCCAGTAGACAAAAAAAAAAAGTAGTGTGTCTTTTAGAACCCCAACATAATAACCACAACATATTTTCAAGGAAGAGAGTGGAACAACAAGAATGAGCCTAAAAGAAGAAGACTAAAGAATTATTAGGAACCACATAATAAGAGTCTCTTAGATAAGGGACTATTCGGTTTTTTAATTTTCCTTTCAATATTAATGCTTTAGACCTCAAAGATCATTCTTCTGTTATTTCTTTGGTTGGCATTTGGAATTCTATTCCCAAACCAAAAGAAGGGGACTCATAAATGGAATGGTGGCAATATGTTATATCTCATTGTGTTGATTTCTTGTGATCCTTGGTAAAATATTGGTTTGGTCATGAAAATGAAATGAAAAATATCTTCAAAGGAAGGTAGAACACAATATAAAACTACTTAATTTTGACACCAAAAATATTAACATTCAAGCTTCTATAACTTTAATTGAAGCCCAACTTTATAAAATCGATATATACAAGGGTCAAGTAGCCAAAATAAGGGCTAGACTACATTGGATTAAGGGGGCTAATAGAAGTTTTAAACAATTCTTCAATTATTTAAATTACAAATAGATAAAGGGATTATATTCAACCTATCTAAGATGATCTTATTTTGAAACATATACTTAATTATTCTTAGATAGCATCATATTACCTTTTCTTAACACCTCCTATCAAATTATTACTAAATCCTTAGCTACAAGGATTAAATTGGTGGAAAAAGGGATAGTTAGACCTGAATAGATAAGGTTCCTTGGTGGAAATTTATTCTTGATAACTTAATCTTCAGTAGGGAAACTACTATTAAATGGGGCTCAATAATTAGGAAATACGGTTAAGCTTAGATTTTGATAGATCTTATAACAAAATATGGTGGAACTTTTTCTGTTTAAAGGTAATTATCGGGTTTTCATCCCAAATGTGTGTAAAGCATGTTTGTAAATGTTATTTAATACCAACACTTAGCTACAGTCGCCAATAATTGCATGTTTGATTTATTCCCCCAACAGCTCCCATGAACAAGATTGTCGACCCCCTGCAGCACGTTTTGATGCACTGTTACTGCAAAAACATAATCCAACACTTTTGCCAGCGGCGGTGATTCATTCTACCTAACATAGTTCCACCCACATTTCATCACTTTACAATGAAGTGGGCTGGCCTGCAAAATTTTGAATACCAAACATACCTTGGATGTCCCAAATCTGCATGTTCTACGACTTAAAGTTCCTGTAAGTTAGTCCCATACTAAAACCAAATGATTTTATGATCTGCTTGTTTCGACTTCACTTTTATCGGTGCTTTTACAAAGCTGTGTCAAACATGGAAAGTCTCCAACGTCCATCCTTTGCTCATGTAATCTTCTCGATGAAAGATCGGTACAACCAAAGTGCCCAAATGTATGTTCTGTAAAAACAAAATGAGAATGCATGAAGTTGGCAAAATTTAGTGCTATGAATTAGATATTCTTGATCCTACACATGCTTCACATCCTCATATATTGATAATCTCCATGAAAGGATATAAGAACTTAAATAAAACCATTCAAATTTCTTATGGACTAATAGGGATGAATATGTAACAACCCTCTTCTTAATACTCAAGTAATCTCAAGAATTTACTAGAAGGTAAATCAACTTAGTAAACATGAGAGAGAAAAAAAAAAATTTAAAGGAAAACATTTGCATAAGCACAAGAATAAAGTACAACTTTTCCAGATAAATTCAAACTTGAATTCACATGTAATCATAACTAGAATAAAGCTAATTCCTTACAGAATTCATTTATATCACATAAAATAAATTTCCAAGGCATAAGAATAGTTTTACCTCATAGATTTTTCTATCATAAGCCAGAACATGGAGTTCACTGCATCTGGAATGTCGATCTCTATCTTCACAAGCCTCAGAAAGTCTATTGCTACAGAGGGAGAGCATCATCCGAGTGCTTTTCCTCCAACCACAGACTCAAGTGGTCCCCCGCGCACTTCCAAACTGGAAGTAACCTGGCCCTTCTCAAAGAGTATAGATATAAGGAACTGCCAGTTTCACCATCTGAGTCCTAGTGATGTGTACTACAAAACTCAATCGACCATACAACTCTAGATCCCTTCTAGCTAGGTATGATCATCATTCTAATTGGTCGTTCCATCTAGACACACACCTATGACTCGTCTTAGAAACTATCTCATCCTATAGTTTTTCTTACTCTATTTGGTATTCTAGACTCAAACTAGTCATTAAAGAAAATCCATTCTAGTCAATCTAACTTAGAACTACTCCTTAATCTAGGATATTCATTCTATGTAAAGATTTAGGTATTTCAACCCTTTTAAAAGTCCCTTATTGCATCCTTGCAATATCTAGGGTTTATGACTTCTTGTCATTTTACTCTCAAGATTCAATACCCAACATCTTGATGCGTCAAATCGAGTTTCGACATTATCATAGAATCTCTTAAGGTATTAAAAAGACTTCTCATCTTGATCTATGGTTTTCTTCGACCTTTCACTATCAATCAATATATAAGTTCAATTTCATATCCGACATAAAAGTTATAGATGTACTATATCCTCCTTGTTTCAATACTAGGGTTTAGCTTCTCTAACCCAACACATGGAAATATCAACATCCTTGCTTCTCCAAAGGTAATAACATAAGTATAACTAATCATAAGAACCAAATGCTTTTAGTCTTTCCTAGACCACTTGGCATTGTTTGAGTTCACACTATACGTACATGAACAAGCATAATTTTCAAGGTTTTCCCCCACCAATATAATATCAAGGAAATACTAACATTTCATATCAGTGATCTTGATCTAAGTTAATCTTCCAACATAAGTTAGGTTTCACCTTCTCACCCACTATCAGGTGTCTTTAGCCATATGGACAACACCATGTCGTCATCAAGACGTACATAAGGTTATAAAAAGTATAAAGACATCCTTTTCAATTACCCTACCAGGGTGTTTCCTATAAGGAATATATCGAGGAAGGAAAGAGGTTTTTCTTTTCCAAGGACCCGATTATTAATACAAAGTCACTCAACAAGTAGTTAATAAAAGAACTCAAGAATAGTTATACATTACACGAGTAAGCATTCTTGATAGAAAATCTAGGACTTAGTTGTGCTTCAGTCCTTTCTTCCACTTATTTATTTCTCAATTAGTCAAGCTTGGTTCACTACCAACCATAGACTCATGGTTTGATATTACCTTATAAATAATGAAAAAGAATCTCATAATAAGCAATGATGGTTTCATGCTACATTCCCAGCCATATCTATGCCAAGAAGGGTTTGAGGGTAACATACCCCGACTACCTTTTTAAGCATCTAAATCACTCTAGAACAATCAAGAATTAAGCTTTCTCATTGTCGACATTCTAAATAAATCTCGCAAAGATTCATGCATGAAGTGGTTTATAGGCAAGACTGCCCCACTACTGGTTTCATAATCATTATTGTTACAATGTGTACGTATATACAAGGATAAGGCTATATCCATTCTAAAAGAAGAAAGATTGCTTTACTTACCATGTACGCAATAACCCGTCATCTCTCGACTATTCTGAATTTGAACTTGAAGTTACAATGGAATTAGATAGCATTTGAGCTAAGTCTTCCCAACTTGATAGTCGTTACTTTGGCCACATTTATTCCATTTCAGAGGGTTTAGTTTCCCGGACAAAATTTGCACAAGTCTACGTTGGCCCTTAGCCTGAACACCATAAATTCTTGCTCACTAGTATGGCCTGCCTCTTTTATTGACTGCCAACCCTTTAAAAGTTTACTTTGATATTTTATCCTCAGATTTTTGGCCGATAGGTTTCTAAATAACTACATTTGGCTTTCTCTATTATAAAGTAAGCCAGGGATGATGATGGCGTAGCATTGTATCTTAACAAATTTCTAGGCCCTGCATCGCTATTCCCATAACATTTCGATGCTTCCATGACCATCTGTGGCGGATAGAGTATATGTAACGCAACAGCTCTTAATCCCCGATTCCTCCATGTCAGTGTGGCGAAGGACCTCCTAAGCAGTGACATTGCAAGAAGAAACTACCTTCGGTTACTAATTCTCTACAACTTCTAAAATATTCGACGCCACCCCTTTTTGCATAGTCATATGGCACTCCTCCTTCATTAAGTCCCAATAGATTCGTTCAGATTGGTTTTCCCAGTTGAGATAAAAGATCCTCTCCAAAAACGGCTACCGCCATCCCTCCTCTTGCCAAGAATGGCTCGATGAAGATAAGCTCAAGATTCCATTAGAATGGTAGTTATCTCAAAGATTTAACTCTACCTAGGTTCAAGATGGACGCCGCCATTGCCACGAGCGAATTCCCACTATGCGAAATAAGCGCAACCTTGCATACTATCCGTGGCTCAAGAACATTTAAAAGAGCATTCAAAAGGTAACATCAACCACTCAAAAATTACTATGTCGTTGCAAGTATTAGATTATACTCATAAAAAGATAGTAATCCTTTGCTGCCAAAACATTATCGATGTGGCTCAAACAACGAACCAATTGGTATTTTAGCAAGATATAATTATATTTATATATATTGGCGCATCTATGCCTGAATCCACTTTATCCGTTTGTGGCTCTTATAACCTTATGAGGATATTTAAATATGGTAAAATGAATATAATTGTCGCGAAGAATGCTTGTCGTGGCCCTAGGGGTGTGCATATGGTTTAAATATTGAAAAGTATGAGGTTGGAAGTATCTTAGTCTGATCTAATATAGATTAAAAGAATTGAACAATATCTACCACACATGACTCATGAGATTCTCTTTACTAAGATTTGAGTCTCATTGGTTAGCTCTTGGCTTATCTAGCCATTAAAGATTTTAATCATATATTTTAACATAATGACCTTTAAAGAAACTAAAAGTTTCATGGGCAAGAGTTGACGACATAGTTTGTTATGTTGTCCAATCAACGTACTCTCCAAAACTAAATGAACTCAATGTTAAAAAGAGAGTTAATAACCCTTAAGAGTATTATATCAACACAAAGGTCGACTAATTGATTATTATCGACAAGCTTCTAAACACGTTAAACAACATGAACTAGACTTAAACGATATTGACAACTTGTCGAGTCGAGAAGTAAACTTAGACCAAGAGGGTTGAGTATCACTTACCCGACTCAACTAGGCTTACCATTTTGAATCATCATTAGACCTAAGATGGCCACAACTTGTTCTTTACCTTATATCTATACCCCTCTCTCTAATGATGCTCTCCCTCCCTTTCTTGGAAGGCGGAAGCCTGTTTCCTAAATGCAACGTACAACACCAACTTGGGATTAATGTATCATTAATCATTTCATAATCCTTATGAAATCACCACATCTGGACAACTTTTAAACACATGTCAACTTTAGTCAAATAACATAACTCATGAAAACATTTATTTTTCTAGACATTTTCCTAAATATCAAATGATTGAATCATGCGTAATCATCTACTAATTACTTTAAAAGTAAAAAGTAAAACATAGTTAAAGTTAGGGATGTAACATCCCTAGTTACCTCTCTCTCCATAATTATAGTTTAAATTAACAATTATTAAGAACATTCCATAAGTCTGTTTTAATAATGTTAAGTAAACTTTACAATAAATATATAGCCCTTTATACACTTCATACTTAGTAGTTAACACATTTCGCCAATCTCATTATACTCCAATTGATCACATCATTAGGCACATTGACTTTAAAAGTCATGGCCACGTGAAAGATTAATCAAAATGATTTTAATTAAAAACATATGGTCAAAGCCTATCGCGGGATTAGGGCAAATAAGGCAAAAAGAAATCATCAGAACCCTTTGATCTCCTCTAAAAGCTACTCCTTTGCATTTTGAAGAGAAGCCATTCTGCGCCACCATGAATAAGGTTTGAACTAGGTTGTTCACCATTTTGGGCTACATCCTACTTAAGGTGATGAGTTTCCTTGAAGATTTTTTGTTGTTTTTCCTAGTTTGGCTATCTTTGGTCACGAGAAAAATGGAGGTGGAGTTTCAGGACATAAAATCACGGGCATTTTTTTTCTTTGTTGAAAAGAACTTTTTCCTAGGCGCTTTTGATGTTGTGAAAGGCGGACTATATTTTTCTTGTCTTTTTTCTTGACTCTTTCCTCGTTGCTGTTGACATTGCTAGCATTCGAGAAACCAATTGGAAGGCCTCCAACTGCACATTCAAATGCAAAGGCCTAGAAATATTTTTTGGAAGATTTACTCCATGGCAGCTTTGGTAAATTGATCTTCTCCATTTTAAAAGAGTACAGGCTTTTCAGCCGCACCCTCCATTAATGAGCTGGTTAGGAGGGCTTCATTGAGGAGGTAGTTTCTGTGAGAGAAAAATGTAAGAATTAAAGTTGGAAGCAGTTGAGATCTCTACATGGCTTTCCTCTTGCTTTACCAGGCTTTTTGCAAAGTATGGGTATAAGAAATGCAGAAAAGAAACTCCATACATCTGTTCCATTATATGAATATGACTCCCTGTTTTCATTTTAGAAGATATGAGTTCAAAGGCAACCCCCACTGTACTGGCATATGGTATTCAATGGCATGATGTATTTTCTATGGAAAGAAGAGAATTTTTCTCATTTTGGGTTTGCATTTATAAACCCCACCTCAAGACCATTATGTATTCCTAGGTTTATACTAAATTCCTGTCTAGAAAAAATGAAGATTTCCTTTGCAAAATGATTGACTGTGTAAAAAAAACCCTATTTTCAAGAGGGTTCCACATTTTCTCTTATGCCCTTCATTGTATTCTTTGCATTTAACATTTGAGATGATAATTACTGGTTGTAAAAATGCTCATGGCATTGTTGTGATAGTGATTTTCTTTGTTTTGATCTATAAAGCTCTTGATAACCTGGGTGTTTTCGTTGTTTTCCTGGGTCTATATCTGAATGCTATCAATGGATTTTGACAAGGATTGATTTGAACAAGTCTTTCTTTAGAAACCTTTGTGCAAAATTCTAATAAAAAAAATTCACATACACTAATGAATCAATACTTGTTTTCATAACTCCTGTAGAAGCATATTTTGAAAATTTCCATGGTTTGCACAACAAAAACAAACATGGGATAATGAGTAAATAACCAAAACTTCTCTTCATCTATCATTGGTGTGTCTTTTCTATTCTTCGCATTATCATTGTTTTCTCTGTTTTGAGATTCACCACTATTTTATTCAAACCACTGCTCATGATCCTGCATTATGCTTGTAACTTGTACTATGCATCCTTGATTTCCATTGCAGAGTGAATTTTTGTAGAGTTATGAAAACAATATTGTTTCTCCTTGATTTATCTTCTCTTTGGCTTCATGTGTTGTTTATGTATAAATACTCTTATTATAGTCATGCAGGCTGTCATTCTTGATGTCACTATTCTTCCTAAGTCTCTTGTAGATAATGTATATGTTTTGAAGTTCTAAAAATAGTTTTAAAATTGAATGCTCTATTTTCCCTTTAATGTAAAGAGCGCTCCATTTTCTCATGTAAATGAAAATATTAGACTTGAAATGAATCTGAAACTGTGTGTAAACATTGACCATGCACTTTCAAACATTGATTGTCCCTTTTGAATAATAAGCAATATGATACTTTGCTCAATCCATTTTCATCATGTTGAATTAAAGGTTGCTTTATGAACTTCATTAATGGAGAATAATGATTACCTTTATTCCTTACTATTGCCCCACGTCATTTTTTACGAGTTGGGCTCAACCCTCGTGGGAGCCACATTTCTCACCGCTCATAACAATATCTGTTAGCTGAAATAATTTGATTATACCTGTTCTTGCACATTTAAACAAACAAGTTATTAAAATAATTGAAGCTAAAAGTTATCTATTGAACTTTGTGCTCCTTGAATATCAGCCTTTTTATGACTTAATCATCTGGTGAATGCCTGATTGTATGTGTATTACATTCATGTTGGTAATGTAGGCATGAGGAAGGATTTGATTCTTCATTGCTCTAACACCACCCTTTTACAATCTTACAGATGCATTCGAAACTCGAAATTGTTGCCGCTTGGAGACATGACAACTGAAGACTTCAAATGTGACAACAATTCATCATTCCAAGCAATGATAAATCACCTTCTCCCTTATACCTATATTATCTTTAGTTGTGTTGTGCACATTTCTTCGTCGTATTCACTATTTGATTAAGAAAATCAAATTAAGTTACTCCCATGGCTTGTGTGAGACTTTGTTTTTTACAATATTAATAAAGCAACATTACTATGCAATCTTATGAATTCCTTTGTTACAAACATTTGCATAATAACACTTGAAATTCACAAGTAATCAAAACTTGGAATGTAATGAATACTTAAGTAGAAATTTTTTGTACCTTCCTATAATGAATGCAATTCAGCTCTACCTGTTTTGAGTTGTAGCTAAAAATAGGTAACAATTACATCTAGGGAAACCCCTTATCATGACATAGATTTATTTGGAAACATATCATTGGCATAAGGCTTTCCAAATAAGCTCTCATGTCTTTATTGGATGACATTTATCATTTTTCTAACTTAAAGAAATTTCTCACATGGTGTTTAACAATTTCTTTAAGGTGGGGCATACATTGGCATTATTTGTTTCACATTGTTCACACACATTGGACTTAGTGATGTGTTGACACTGGTATTTTTTCTTTACTTTGTTCACAAGCATTGAACTTAGTGATGTGTTGGCATAACATCTTGATCATTTTTGTAGCACCTTATCAAATTTACCAGGGAGTATAATTCTTGGTATGGTTATGGGTACACACCTAGTGAATATCGAACTTCACTAGACCTTGTGTGTTTCTCATTTTGCTACTTTTTTTGTGGGGGCTCACCTAGTGAATATAAAACTTCACTAGCCCATGGTTCCTTTGGTTTGTGATTCACCTAACAAATATTAGGCTTTGTTAGTCTATGAGTCACGAATGCCTTTGGGTGTGGATGCTAGCATAACACAACTTACTAGCCCATTATTATCCATACCTTCCTTTTATATTTCATTTTGAAGTTGTGGATGTTGTCTTGCTACATTGCATACATGTGTGTTCCTTCGTGCTTATGTTGGTTTTCCATGGGATCTTGAATCTTGGAGGCTCTTGCATCCCCCTAGATTCATAGTCATCCTATCTCTTCAATATTTGTACATTCGGACCCCTCTTGACACATTTTCTACTTTAGTGTGATTTTGAGCATAAGTTCAGACTCTCACTAAAGTGAGGGCTAAATGTAACATTGTAAATTATCACCCTTGACAATTTCACACTATGTTTTGCTCCCCCTTAAGTGCATGGACCTAGTTGAACACCTAATTTCCTAAATTATGCATTACACAACCCATTTAAACATTTAACAAAAATTTGCAAGCATAAAACAAATGCTCTCATTTAATACTTTTTCCCCAACTCCTTAAGTTTTGGAAAATAGGTATAGGACACTAGCGCCTAGGGTACCTATGTCACCCTATTTTGGCTCTAAATTCAAATATTTCAATATTGACATTTTATTATTTTAAATTCAAATATCTAAAGTTGGTTGTCGAGATTTAATTTTTGAGAAATTAGAATAATTATATATAAATACCTAGTTATTGCATCATTTGAAAGAATCTAGCAATAAGTGAAAGTATTGAGAATCAGGAGAAAGAATTATTATCAAGAGCACTATCAAGCAAGTCAAGAGAAGCCATTAGAGGATTTTTCAAGCAGTAATTCAAGATCCAAACATCATGTCAAATTGTATGTGAGTGTATTCATGTTTATGTTTTCATATTGTTTATGAAGACTAACCCTTTGTAGGTCTCCAAGCAATTCAATCAATTCAAGAAAATTATGCAAGCAAGATCCAAGCCTTGAGATGTGTATTACTTCATTCCTTCAAGGAATCCATTGAAGGGTGGTGAGTTGCAAAACTTTGTGAATTCATCACTCCTTCCTAGAGAATTTATCCATTTATAATTGACATTTCCATTGTGGAAGTGGAAACACTACCATGGGGTTTGATTAAGGCAAACCCTTAAATGACACAACCTTTCTTCTCTCTTTGAATGTGTAAGTTTTAGGTCTGAAGAAGATTGAAGGAAGATTGAAGGTCAATTATTCATTATTTCAATTGGAACCCTACACCTTAACAACTCATGAAAAATTAGTTACAAATTATTCGATTGTGATTCGATAGTGCAACAAGCAAGAAACAGAAGCTCTAATCTATCACCAAAGGATTGTGAAATCAAATTTGAATTATCCCTACAAAGATAGTGGTGCCTATATCCAACATTTTAAGCTCTAAATTTATATCACAGGTGCACAATGTCTTACTCAACCCTTTCTTATAGTCTGCTTGTCTGTGGTTTCTCAAATCTAGTGTATTTGCATTAGAACAACCATTTGCATCATTAGATCAATTGAATCATTGCATTTCATCCTCAGGTCACTTTTAGATTTGGTCAAAGGAAGGTTGACTCATCTTTCAAGATGTAATTCAATTATATACCTTATCCAAATCCAATCAAACCCCCACCACACATTCCATACATTAAAATAAATTAAGGAAAGGTGACCAAACTCTAAAGTCAAATATCTAAGGTTTCCCTTTCCCTACATTTCACTAGGTATGAATGGAATAGAGGGATTGAGGGGTGTATGTGGTAATGCATATCCGTATTTGGGTGCAAGGGAAAGAAAAAATATTTTATAAAACTATATTAAAGGAAAATTCTTGGTTATTTTTGGTGTGTAAATTAAAGAAATCACTTGTAAAATAAAATGTTCTTGATGCTTGGTAATTTAATTACTTGAGAAGAGATGAATAAAAAATTGGTTCAACATGACTAAGGGTTACTCCTTGTATTTTGGATCATCTCCAAATGACTTTGAATTGCAATGGAAAGATAATGTAAAATATAAAAGGCTAGGGGGGAAATCCATTACAAGAAACATCAAACACTAACTTTGGTTGATGCATAGCAACAAAGAAGAGATAGTAACACAAGAAAAAAAAGGTTTGTACATGATTATGGTTTTGATTGTTGCATCAAAGGTGTTGGCTCTCTTGTATTGTAATCTTCATCAACTAAAGCTACTGGGTTTTAAAACTCTAGGATATTAGATGACTCAAGTTGGGGGGATTTTGGAATTATCACTTTTTTCGTTTATAAAGAATGTTAGAGAGGTTGGGACATCAATAATATTTTAAATAAGGCTTTGTATCATATTTTTTTTTTTTTTTTTTTAAAAGGTGCAATGCACCCATAATATTAGGGGTAAATGCTTTTTTTGACCGGAGCTATGAACCGGATACAACAAACCACAAGAAACAACCAAACCCGCGAGCACAAAGGCCCAGCGAAGGCACAATGCCTGCGAGCACTTTGGCCCAACGAAGGTTTACAATTACAGTGGCCATCACCCACATGTAAAAGCGGCTTGACCACGAGACCCGCCCTTGCTCGGCAAGGCTTTGTATCATATTATTCATCAAGAAAAATAATATTATTTTATTGGTCATGGGATAATGATAAGTCATGTTGTTCTGAAGTCATCAAAACAATCTATCTCATTGTCATGAGTCTTTGGGGGAGTTGTACCACAAGGGAAATTTTGTATCAATCCTTTATCAATAGGATCTTATATTTTTTATTGAATGCTAAAAATTGGTTGGTAGAATAACTTAACACATGGTGGTAAGTATATGTCATAGATATTGAAAAATCATGTTTAGGGGATTTTTGAAATGCTTGATGTGGGAAAGTGATCCTTATTATCTAATGAGGCATGTTCTATTGAAATGGTGCATATTGATGTGTATAGAAGATAAAACATTGGAGGATATTTATTAAGTAAAAATGGAAAAAATATATAACATACAACCTAATTTAAAGGATATCTACACTAGGTTAAACCTATTAGACATTACAATGTGTAAATATGTAATTTTGAAATGTCAAAATTTAGGTTTTTAAAGGGAGTTACAATAGAGGTGGGATTAGCATTGGGAATATTAGATGGTGAATTATCCATAGATTGCAATGAGGTCACGTTATCCTTGGGATTTATAGTGTGGATATTTCAGTCACTTGTTATCTTCTTCATGGCTATGTGTTTCAAGTCAACAATTGGGCTACAATGAAGTGAACTAACACTATGATATGTAGCACATGAACTATGTTAATATGGTGGAATGAACAAAAGGTATAAATCTAAAGAGAAAGTACCTTAAACTCCAAAATTTGATTTCACCAATTGCATGATGTTGTCTAGATCATTTTCAAATTTATACTCCTTCGGTATTTGAGTTTTTTGCTAACTTCCTTGGTATTCAATGTTCAATTCTATATCAATCTAATAGAATTATTAAAAAATATGAAAATAATAATGTATATATTATCAAATTCAAATAAAAACATGATAATTGTTATTCCAAAACTAAGAACATGAAAATATCAACTTTCATAGAATCAAATTTAGTCTAAAACATGCAATTTTGTTAGATTCTACATTGACAAAACAAAAAATGTAGTGTAATTGTTAAACAATTATTGATACTTTTTCAACACCATGAAAAGTGAGTTTCTATGTCATATGAAGCACAAATTACAAAAAAATGTGTGTGGGTCTTGAATCAAAATATCCCCATGCCTATAAATTGCTTTGAGAATTTCAATAGGGTGAGATAGGGGGGAGAGAGACGAAGGAGAGAGAGAAGGATCTAAGAGGGAGAGTGAGGGAGAGATATTTTTTCTTCACACAAATACGAGCATGTTCTAATGTTCTTTGGGTATTCCTAACTCTTATGGTTTGTTTTCCTTACACATCCAACCCAAAGGGTTGGACTTACATATCAATTCCCATAGGCATGTTTTTTGTAATTTCTAAAAAATGATACAATCTCAAGCATGCTCTCCATTAGGTTGACACATCTTTAAATGTCTAGTTAAAAGAATACCCCAATAACATGGACCCGTCTCTTAGCTTTCTAACCATGTGATTTTTTCTATGTTTCAAATATGTTAAGTTTTTTATCTTTAATTTTTTTTGGTAGTGTCTCCATTTTTTCAAAAACGTATGGTTTTTGGTTTCATTTTCTACCTATTCATCAAAACTTGAAAAAAGTATTTTTAAAAAAACTAGATTCTATTCTTTACACATACAATTTTTTTTGTATTTTCAAACATAGTTTCCAAAAAAATTAGGGGGACACACACTCAATTTATTTTTTTTCAAGATGTTTCCACTTTGAAAATCATTAAAAAATCATATATTGATTAGAAAATTTATAGAAATGGTAGTACAAGTTACATGGTGTTAGCTAATTTTTCACCAAGCTCAATTTTTGAAATACTAAAAAAATGATACCATTTTAGTGGGGCCACACCAAACACTATGTTTTTTTTTTTGATAAGAACATGAGCACTTTGTGTGGTCCCCCTATTTGAACCCCTTAATATCCACCAAAAATATATTCAAAGCACTATATGACTCTTGTTCTTGTTGTATCTTCAAATTTTGAGTGTAACTATCTTCAATTTCTAATTCAAGATCATTTTTTCTTGATTTTAGATGAAAATGTCTACTTAAGACCCCATTTTGGTCTCCCATTTCCATTCACATACCCTCTATAACTTATAATTTATTTAAGGATTGGCATTATATATCTTTCCAATGCTTCTCGTTCTTCCCCTTAGAATAGATAAATTTCCTTATCAATTTGTCCCTTATTCCCTAATTCAATATTAAGTGAAGTGCAAATTTAGTTGAATCTTGGAACAAGCTAAGTGCACAAATTTGGAAGTCCAAATTTGATGCAAATGATGAAATGCTTGCTAGGAAAATATTAGATTATAAATTTCCATCTAGTGAGAGAATAAAATACTTGTTTTTTTCAACCAATTA
>VDFB02036354.1:0-25773 GCA_007258455.2 Sequoia sempervirens
TTGCTTATTTGTTAATTCATCATTCCTCCTTTCTATTTCAATTCATTTTCAAGGTTTGATTACTAAAATGGGGGTTGACAAAGGAAAAACCAGTCTCTACTAACAAATCAACATTTTTCCCTCTCTTTAGTGTATTATTTGCATATTTAGGTTCAAGATACATTGAAGAGAAAGATTATAAGAAGTTGTCAAAGGATGCAAAGTTGTTGAAGTTGTCACCTTTTTACAAGATCACTAAAAGACATTCGTAGAGCAGAATTCAACATTTCAAATCCAAAAATTAGGTTGAGAAGATAGAGTAGAGATTGAAGAGAAAATTAAGACTTTGACCTTCCAAAAAAATTGAGCAAGAATGATATGACACTTTTGGCATATGAGTCCCATATTGTTTTTTCTAGATTTTAGGAGTTCCAGACTTGTCACTGCCAGATTTTTGTTCCTACCCAAAAACCCTAATTTGGGACTGAATTGCCCAACCTGGAGTATGAGTCCTAGTGTGCATTAAAGTTAACATTTTTAGCATTTCAGAGCTTGTTCCGAACACATTCATCTTTTCAGGTCCACCTCTGTGTTTTCTCAATTTACTGTTCTGATTTACATTCATGTCTAGGTCATTTATTATAGTTTCTCACATCATTAGGTTTGATCATTAGGTATTGCATGTT
Source organism: Sequoia sempervirens (assembly GCA_007258455.2). Taxonomy (NCBI): domain Eukaryota; kingdom Viridiplantae; phylum Streptophyta; class Pinopsida; order Cupressales; family Cupressaceae; genus Sequoia; species Sequoia sempervirens. The sequence goes on from VDFB02036354.1 coordinate 666, forward strand.
ACTAGTCTTTCCAAGCCCTAGCTTGGTCGTGAACCCCCTTTTAGTCCTCAATCACACCCTAAGACACCCTTCTAGGCTCATTCCATCCTTGGATTGAGATCTCTAGGGTTTCCTTGAATGAAATAGAAGTGAAATAGGGATAGGTCCTAAAGTTCTATCTCTCAAGACGTGGAACTACCCCTATATATTTTTTATACATTTCATTTTAGTGAACCTAGCATTTAAAACACCTCATTTCTGATTTGGATTGCATTAAAGTCCTAGATCTTGCTTACATTAGGTTTTGCATTAGTTAATTGGCATATAAGGTTTCTAAATCTTACATTAGTGAAAGTGCATATAGGTTGCATTTCTGCATCTTGCATCATTGAATTTCATCTAAAATTTGTAATTGTTCTTAGCCTAGACATCATCCAAAATAGAAAGCATAACATTCACACACAATTTGTTGAAAACAGTGCAAAAACCCTAATCTGGGACTCATACGCCCCTCTAGGCAATTTAGTCCCAGTACAAGTGCTTTTTCCTAATTTCTAGTTATTCTATGGTGATTGTTATTTAGAATTCAAATCCTTGAAAAACCTTGATTGGGACTCATACGCCCCTTTGGGCGATTTAGTCCTGTTTCATATTTTAAACTACATTTTACAACATTGAAAACTCTATTTTTGTGTTTCTATTTGTTGTTGTTAGTTATCTATTTCAGCTTACAAAATTTCTATTACATCTAATTCATTACATCTAGATTAATTCAGTTCATTTTGTGCATTGCACAGTTTCTAAGTTATTGCATTACATTTCATCATGGACACGTGCTTTGGTAAGCTTTGGAGGTCCTTGAATTCATTAGTGGATGTGTCAAGTTGTGCTTTTGGAAATGACCCTAATGAAATAGAACTAGCTCATGCTCACTCAACTCCTACTATATGTTCTACTCATGATGTTGACATCATTGGAGAAGATGATGACATCATGAACAACTTCATAAATAACTTCCTTAACAACCTTGAGATTAATGCATCACTTTATCCTTCAATGAAGCAACCAACACAACTAGAGATGTTTGGTCCTATACATCCTGAAATTGAAACACACATTGAGCCTAAGTTCCCTACAATAGGTGAACCTAGTTCCTCTAATTAAACAAACATTCAACCATTCTATGTTAACAAAGTGACCAACACTCCTATAGACCTAGAAGAGACATATGGAAAGGTATTCACAATCTTGAGAAAACAAGGATGTCACATAACAACTGGACATGAAATTCATCAACTCTTAGAACAAATACCAACTGAAGATACCAAAGGGATAGGATATCATGATCCTCCTCCTGACATAAGTGTCCTTCCTAAAGAACAACCAATACCTTATAACGAGGATAAAGATGACAAGGTCATTTTAGGTCCTCCTACCCCGATTCCACCTAGAGAAGTTGATGAATCTAGAAAGCAATGAAGGCCTTACAAACTTAAACAATTACCATTCTCACATATGCAAACAAAAACTGAGCGAAAACTGGAACAAATCCTTAAGAAAGGTTGGATTAGATTGCCACCTCATACTAGAAGCACCATACCTAAGAAAAACATGAATTGCTATGCCTTCCATAAAACTCTTGGGCACCTTACTGATAAGTTTCATGCATTTAAATTAGTTTTGAGTAATTTTCACTTCCATAACAATGATTGTTATAAAGTGATTGCATAGCATGCATCCTGCTCCTCGCCATGTAATGGTTGAAGGATTCTAACATTCTCACCATTACATGCTTTACATTCATTGAAAATTATTTTCAAAATGGAAGGAGCTCCTTCTCATCACCTACCTTGACTCATTCTTGTTTTACACACAGTGGGGGCGAGAATTAGATAGCCTTGTCCTAGTACCGCATTTGTTGTTATCCCTTTGGCTAGTTGTCCGCCTTCCATTTATACAAACCTAAATTGGGATGTGGATGACCTGCTATAGGTTGATTTGTATGTGCCTTGGTAGTATTGCTTTCATTTTCCTTTTCATATTATGTGTGTGATTGCATGTGCGTAATGTGATCCCCTATGCTATTATGTTTGATGTACCTCTCTCTTTTTGTACATTCCTCTATTTGTACCTACATTTTTCTCTATGTCGTAAACATTTTGTGTTTTTCATTTGTCTTGTGTCTTCCTTTTGGGGATGATGCAAGGCGTCGAGACATTTAGGTCTCTTCCATGTTCACCTGAAAGACTTTTTCTTTGTTTTTTCTCTCTATGTGTCATTCTTCTTGTTCCATGAGTATTTGGGGAATAATGACATTTTTGTGTTCTATAAAAACATTGTAGCAAAGACATACTGACCTCAAATCCATGGATTCCTCATGTGTTTAGAGTTTCATTTTGGGGGCAACTCCTTTTCACGACATAGCTTCATTTGGAAACATATGATTCATAGGGCTTTCCAAACAAGTTTTCATGTCCTCTTTATTGTTAGCATTTATCATTTTCTACTTTAAATTAATTTCTCACAACATGGTGTTTAACAATTTCTTTAAAGTGGAGGCATACATTGACATTATTCTTTTGCATTTTAAAAATCATATTTCATTGTGTAGTCTTCATACTTCATGTGATGCATCTTTCGCTTTGTGGTGACATTGGGTATGATGTCCCTCAAGAGTGTGATCTTTCTTAGCACATCATATTCCTTTTAGTGGCTTGGTGTGCCACACTACATCCCCTAAGTTGTGAATCTTCTATTATTTGATTGGTCCTCTCTTGGAGACAGTAGGCACAATGTTCCCTAAGTTAAGATTTTACATGAACTAAGCAAAAATATTTTGAATGTACCTTACACTATTTCGCATTTATAATTTTTGTTATATGGCCACCTTGCATAACACACTTTGCTTGCATGTGGCACGCCATCATGTTTGTTCATGGGTGTTAATCATACGAAGCTTTGCTTTCCTCATGGAGCTTGAAGTTCATTATTGTATGGCGCCTTGTCAAATTTATCAAGAGGTATAGCTTTGGTATGATTGTACGTATGGGAGCCAAACTTAGGTGTGACTTTCCCAAAGCCAATTGTTTGTCTGTGTGAGCACATATCGACCATGTGCGTATGTGTCTTGTTGGGGGCTCACCTAGTGGACGACCTGAGGTACTAGCCCTTGTGAGCATGCGCTGGTTTGCATAGTGTACATCATGTTCCACTTGTAAACTTTCTTGGAAAAACAACCTAGATCTTATCCACAACACGTTGGACAAACGGTCGAAGCTTGATCCACCCATTTTTTTTTGTTTTTGTTTTTTTTTTTGTCTTTGGTAGTGTATGTTTGTGCCTTGTTATTACTCCTTATATCATTTTGCATGTGTGTTCTTTTGTACCTATGTTGGTTTCTCATAGGATCTTGATCCTTGGAGGCTTGTGCAACCCTCTTGATCGTTGTCATTCTATCTTACTAGCATTGGTACACTTGGACCCCTCTTGATGTGTGTTTGTCTACTTTAGTTTGAGCTTGAAGCAAGTTCATCTTTTCACTAAAATGGGGGCTAAATGTAGTGTAGAAAAATATCTCTTTACATTTTCACACTTATTTGGACCCTTGTAAACTAAATGGACTTAATTGTGCCTTATTTAGGGTGTTGTAAAGTGTTTTCCTACACTTTCACACTAATATAGAGTTCTTTTAATTAATTGGGCTTCTTTATGCCTCATTTGGTTTTATTTTGCATCCACAAACCTTAATTAATGCATCTTTGCAAGGATAATCCCACTCATATGTAATGACCAATCATAAATTAATGATTTTGGATTATGACCCAAATTTAGTAATTTGGGACTTATACACCACTTTGGGCGTATGAGTCCCACCTAAGTTTCAGGGCCTAGATCTGAATTTCACATTAAACTAAGCATTTCTTGAAAAATGTGTTCCAAGCTTAGCCTAATGGTACTCATATACCACTTCTGGCGTACGAGTCATGTGTAGATTAAACCTAAATTAAATTCAAATTTTTGGCGAGATTTTATTCTCCTAAATCTGATATCGGCTTGTAGTGTTGTGAGAGCATTTTCACATAAGACTTTCATGAGAGCATTCCTTATAGCAAATTTGAGTTCACAAAAGCATACAAGAGTTTCATCAAAACCAACTTTGCCCTCTAGAATATTTTCCTCCCCAACAGCAACGCCAACAACAGCACCTTCTCCAGCAGAATTGAAGCTGCACCCACGAGAGGAGCCCTCTAGGGATTTCGCACAAGACCACAGCCTGGCCTGGGAAGTTAGAGATGCTCCTCCCACAGAAGCCATGGCGCCAACACCATTGCTGACCTCTTCTTCACCCACGGCACCATCTCCACCTCCAACCTCTTCTTCATCGGAATATACATCTTTAGCACTATCAGCAGGTCTGCTACCGCTGTCGACAGACCCACAAGAGGCGACAACGGTTTGAGAGGAAAAAGCTCCTCCCCCAGTAGCATCAGCACCCTTTCCCTCGCCATCGTCGTCTTGATCTGTATCGCAAGCAGCAGAAGGGGTTTTCTGTCGCAGCAGAGAGCTGCCCTTCCTCATGCCCCTCCTCGTGACTTTCCTTCCTGCCCTTCCTCGCCGCAGCAGAGGGCTAAGTTTCATCGCGCTTAACATGAAAATTTCCGCCGCTTTTTTTTATTTCATCATCATACAATAAAAACTTTGTAATGCCTACAACTGTTGAAAACTTTGTAGAGCCAATCCATCTGCTATTCATTTGTTTTCAAATTTTAACATGCATGGTCATCTCCCACTAAGCTGTTATTTTAGTGAATGGATTGCGTTGTTCATGTTATTGAAGGCATTTTTAACTTATATTTGGTACAAAGATCATTTTTGGTGCAGAGCTATTTAGTTGGAAATTCTTCAGTGGTTAGTTACTTTGAGATTCATTTGAGATTTGTAAACTTGGAGACATTTCAGCCAATAATAGGCACCAAAGTTGCACCAGTAACCAAAAAAACCTTTTTTTTTTGTTTTTTTCTCTGTCATTCACAGATCTCTGTTACTTATATCTTAGGCTACCTTTTGCTTATTTTCTATTTATGCAACAATATACATTTTTGTGTTACTTTCCTTGCTTTTATTTATCAGTTTATAATTCACTGTAGTTCGTAAGCCATCTAACAGTCAGATTGCCTGTTTTGTTTTATTGTCTTAACTTGTTATGTCCTTATAATTTGTGGCCTCGATTTTGTTACTGGTTTTGTTATGGGCTCAACCAAACATAATTTATTAAGATCAAAATTCTGTAATGCTTTTTACTGGGAAGTGAATCTGAGATCAAGAAGAGTCCTTTGAATGAGCAAAAAGTAATTTCAATGCATTTATTTGAAATTACAACAAAATTGGTAATAATAGACAACTTGAAAAGTGCAGCATATAGGTAAAATCTAGAAGCAACATATAGTTTTTGTGAGAAGTTGAAAAAATATTTGTAAACGAACATAGGCAATGTCTATAACAAACTATAATTCCATATCTAAAACTTTGTTAAATACTTGTAAATATTACCCAAGATTTTTTCAAGTGTGCCAAAAGTTCGAGCCATGAGAAAAGTATTTGAAGATAGGAATGTTGTGGTGAAACCCTAAGTGCCTAGAGAAGCGTTTCAGGCGGCAGCGGTGGTGGGGAAGGCTGTTCCCTCCCCCACTGAGGTTTGTTTTCTTGTAAGGTCGCCCACCCTTTGTGTTTTTCGCATTTTTGCTTTCTGTTGTGCCATATTTCTCTCCGGCCCTATTTTTTTTTTTCCGCCCGCTTGTGTGTGTTTTCTCTCGCTTCTCTTGTCTTCCTCTACTCTAGGGTTAACTCTCCTTAATGGAGGGGGGGTTTGGAACCCCCTGACCCACCTGGTAATGCCGATGGAGGTTGCTCCCAATCTCATTTGCCAAAATCCTTCAATGAGGTTGTGGCTGAGCGGGGGTTTTCTGCTCCGGCGGGTGTTGAGTTCAGCGTTGAAGAGGTGAGCAGCGACTTTAGCGGGGAAGGTAAGGTTGTCTCCGAAGCCTCTGTTGATTTTCATTTGTTCCCTAATAAGGAATTGAAAGAAACTATTAACAATGAAAGAATAAGGCTAGAAGACTGCCATTTTTCTGGCGGTTGTGGATGTAAATAAGCTTCCTGCAAGAAAATACTTTGATTCTTGGTTCTCGAATGTATGGGTTAACAAATTTGGCATTCAGTTATCTTACTGTAGACTATTGCGAAAAGGTTTATTTGTAATTTTTTTGAAGAGCCAGGCCATGCAAAAGAAAGCTCTGGCCAAGCCATACTGGAACATAGGAGGATGTGTTTTTCGTGCCCTCCCCTGGTCGCTCACAGCCATTGTTGATAAAATTTTAGCGCTTTCAACCCCAAGGTGGGTTATTGTCAAGAACCTTCCTCTCAAATTCTAGAAAATTCCGCCTCTAATCTTGGAACCGGTTGGTAAGGTTGTTAGGATCGATGAGACCAAGGCGACTCTGCCAAATCTAGATGCTCGTGCCCTAGTCTCCATCAATCTTGGTGTCGCAATCCCTAAAAATTTAAAGATTTTTGAAGATTCTGGGGTTATATATTTTGCCCGTTGGAGGTCTTGGGCGGGGTCAATGCCTGCTTTCTCTGTAGGAGATAAGGCCACATTAGAAGAAATTGCCCTTTGATTCAAAAGAAAAACGGAAAGGCAGCAAGGGGAAACCCTAGCACTGGTACCAAAGGTCCCAACCCAGATTCGCTGAAGGATGTTGAGGCTAGAAATAGCCAGACTCTATCGCAGCCTGTTGAAACAAATAACCAGGGCCCCTCGCTAAATACTGAGCCCTCTGATTCTTTGGTTGAGCACATTAGTCATATGTTTTCAGATGCTGAGGATGGTAGCCAATGCCTTTCCTTATCTAATAGGAGTGGGCCTAGCCTTGGCTGGGCCAACTCCTTTGATGCCTTGGCCCAAAAATCTGTGGGTGGAGAGGGTGAAAACCAAGAAGACACTTCTAATGGCGTCAATGACACACCTAGCCCCCCTCTTCGGATTGCTGCACGAGCAAGTATTGGGGACATTCTTCTGCTCCAGAAGTTGAATGCCCAACAACTTGCCATGAAGAAGATCATGCAATGCATTGAGGAGAACTTCCTAATTCCTAGCAGCAATGCCAAAAGAAACTCAAAGTCAATAGTCATTAAAAAAGGTTCCAACCAATTTGACCTCCATCTTGAGGCACAGAGCCTAGGTAAGGCTAAGAGCACAGATGTGGGCGGGAGCTCCAGGGACCCCACGCTAGCTATCAAAACCTCCCAAAATGAGAATCCTAATAATGAGGCAACGTAGGATGGAAATGTTGTTTCTTGTTTGCGTGAACCTGGGTCTAGGGAGGTTGTGGTAGGCAGCATTGGATCCCTTGCAGCCCCCGACCAGACCTACGAGCTTAGTCTTACCCCCCTCCCTCCTCAAATGGACGACCTGTTCATAGCTGATAGCCTGCAAACTGGTGAACCTCCTATGGAGGCTAGTGGGCTTGGAGAGTCTAATGAAGTTGTGGCGGAAAACCCCGATCAAGGTGAGGATATTGAAGCTAAACACCCTAAGAATGTCACTTTTGGGCAGTCCTACCAGGCCCCTAAGCAGAAAGTTGGTCCTGGAAGACCAAGGGAAAACAAGAATTCGATACAATTGGGTAAAGGCCCTTCAGTGGTTAAAAACAAAAGAAAGAAGAATAGCCTCGTCATCCAGTCACCTGTGGCAAAGAGGCCAAAAATAGAGGAAAAGCTTCCTAAATGTTTTGAACTATTTAGGAATGACCAAGCTGATAGTGCCATGACTGTTGATGATGAACGTTAAATGTATATCTTGGAACATCAGGGGGCTTGAATCACCTGACCGGAAATACATTGTCAGAAGATTTTTAAATCTGGAAAAGAATAAGGATTTTGTGCTCTTACAGGAGACCAAAGCCATAGGGTTCACGCTAGAAACCAACCTAAGGTTCATTTGGAATGGGTCCTCCTTTTGCACTACTTCTCATGAGAAAGGGAGGGGAAGTGCTGTGATCTTAATCTCCAATCAGTGGTCACAATGGGTTATTGGCACTGGCTCATCTCCTTGCAATAGGGCTGTGTGGGTAACTATAAAGAAAGAGGATCTGGTATTCGGTGTTTGCTCTGTATACGCTCCCAACAACCATAGGGACAGAACTACACTGTGGTAGTGGCTTTCTGGCCTTCCCGGGATACCCTAGATTGTTGGCGGTGACTTTAACATGGTTGAGCAAATGGAGGACAAATGGGGGGGGATTGATATGTCTTGGAAAGGAAACGAGAAGTACTTCTGGTACAAGATGAAATGCAGACTTAATTGATCCCATGGAAAAAGGGAAAGGGGAATGCAAGGGTGTGTGGTACACGTGGTGCAATGCCCAAAAAGGTGGCAATAGAATCTATTGCCGGCTCGATAGGATTTATGTGAACAAAGAGCTCTTCAATTTTATCCCTAATGAGGATGGGCTGAAGTTGTGGGTATATCCCTACATGCTCTCAGACCACCACCCTATCTTGGCCAACCTTACAATCTGCCAAAGCAAACCGGATGAGACGATGAGGAAGCCTGCTTTCATCTTGAACACAAGTCTTCTCAAGGATGAGGACTGTAGGGAAGCCATTACTTCCCTTAGGGAAATTAACAAATGGCTGTTAAGTGGGGTTAGCGCTATAGAAAGATGAAATATCAATGTCAATAGCTGGAGAAAGTTATTTCAAACTATAGTCAAAAAGAGAGCCTTAGATGCTAGGAGAAAGGAAAACAAGCTTTAGGAGTCCCTCCTTGATGCAGAGACTAGGCTGCAACAGTCTCCAGATAATGCTTTGTTCATTGAAGAGATGGTGAAAGCAAAGGATGGCTTGAGAAGGATCCAAGCCCACAAAGTTAAGGGGCAGAAGGTTAGGGCCAAGCTAAACTGGCTGACATGTGGTGATAGGGGCTCCAAGTTCTTCTTCAAATTTTTGAGGGAGAAAAATATTAAAGAACAAATCAATCTGATATGGGATGGGGAGGCGATGCTTTCTTCCCACCTTGAAATTCTAAAACAGTTCCAATCCTTCTACATGGATCTCTTTGCAACTGAGGGGGGATCCAAAGAATGCTGCAAGGCATAGGAGTCTATTAAGAGGCTCATTCCAAGGAAAATCTCTGAGGACTCTGCTAAACTTCAGGCCAGATTAACTAAGGAAGAAATTGAGAAGGCTATTGCCTCCATGTGTAATGATAAGTCACCAGGAAATGATGGGTTGCCAGTTGAATTCTACAAGTGCTTCTCAGATTGGGTCAGTGATGACCTGCTGCAGGTGTATGAGGAGGCCCTGAACACATGGAATCTGGGCAAAGAGATCAATAAGGGGGTAATTAAGCTTCTTCCCAAAGGGGGGGATTAGACCTTATTTAAAAACTGGAGGCCCATAACTCTCCTAAATGTGTTCTATAAGATTCTAGCTAAAGTGCTGGCTATGAGATTGGTCAACATCCTTCCCAAATTTGTTAGCAGCACCCAGACTGGCTTCATCAAGGGAAGATACATTCTCGAGAACCTAATTACGAGCTAGGAAGCTATGCAGTGGGCTAAGCCTTCCAACCAAAAGGCTGCAATGCTTCTATTGGATTTTGAGAAAGCATATGATAGGGTAGAATGGGACTTTCTGCACAACACCCTTGAAGCCTTTGGCTTCCCTGTGGAATTTTGCAAAATGGTGGATGTCTTGTTGAAGGATGCCAACGCCCATGTGGATGTTAATGGGATTCTTTCAGAGGAAATCAAACTTGAGAGGTCAATCTGTCAGGGTTGTCCCTTGGCACCCGCCCTTTTTGTGATTGCCTCTGATGCCCTTTTCTACTTATTAAGAGACAACTCTGTGTCACCCAAGGTCAGAGGCATCAAGCTGCCTGAAGGGGGTGAGCTAATCAATGTGCAGTTTGTAGATGACATAGCTCTTTTCCCGGAATTGAGCAAAGAAAACGTTGAATCCCTAATGGCAAAACTTGAAGTGTTTTGCAAGGCCTCTGGGGCTAAAATATCTATTTCAAAGTCTTGCTCTTGGGTGGGAGGAGAAACCACTAGAATGGATGAGAGATCTTAATTTTCAGTGGGGTGGGCCTAATTTGCAAGTAAGATACCTAGGCATCCCCTTTATAGTGGATCCTAACCTTAAGGAAATGTGGAACTGGATAAAGGATAAAATTGAAAAGAAGCTGGATAATTGGAATAAGCATTATCTCTCCCTGGTTGGGAGGGTTCAGGTCTGTCAACAGATTTTGTCCTCTTATAGTATCTACTTTGCTTCAGTCTGGTTATTCAGTAGCTATCAGGTAGACGAGATCCAAAAAAAGATTAGGGGTCTTCTGTGGTCGGATAGGAAAGGGAAAAGAAAGAAGCATGCTATGAATTGGGATTGGTGCTGCATGGAAAAAGTATTTGGTGGCTTGGGTTTAAAGGACCTGAAGGTACAAGGTGTTGCCTTGGCTGCAAAATGGGTGGTAAGGGCCCTAAATGGCAATGAGCCATGGAAGGAGTTGATAAGAAATAATATACTGTTGGCTGTACCCAAACAAGCAAAGTCCTGGAAGTTGCTGCCCCTGAGTGACATTCTCTCGAGTGGTTGCGCGATGTCCCCAGCTGGATCAGTGGTCTTCAAAAGCCCGTGGAAGGCTTGGGAACTTGTCAAACATGGTGCCTAGTTTAAGTCTAGCAGCATAACCCTCAACAATGATGTTAAGTGCCAAAGCTACAGCTCCATTTGGTGGAATGTGTACCACAAAGGTAAGCCCTTAGCCCTTCTGCAAGGCTGTTCGGCTAAAAATTGGTACAAAAAAGACATAAGAACCTTTGGTGACATTCTGTCTGAAGGGAGGATTACAAGCTGGGCTGAATTGGAGTCAGAATTTGACCTCCCTGCCTCCAACTTTAGGACCTACTCTGTGCTCTTAGAAGCTTGTAGGGATGCTTCCTTTCCCCAGGATGCCAGGAGTCACATAGATTTGTCCAAGGACATAACTTGGAAGAATGGGGGACCCATCACCGAGCTTAAAGCCAAAACTATCTACAAAGAGCTGACCTGTAAGGACTGTATTTATGATCACCTGAATAGGTGCTGGAACATGGGGTTAAATGGCAAAGATTGGCATAAAATCCTAATTGACCTCTGGTATATTGGCCTTGAGCCTAAAAAGGCTTGCTTCAGATGGCTAACGCTTCTTCATCGGATTCCATACAAATCCAATTGTGATGATATTTATGTTTGTAGCATTTGCAAAACTCCTGAATCAGTCAAACATATTCTATTTGATTGTTTTTATGCTAAAGAAATCTGGAAATTTTTTTGCAGCAACTTAAGAATTTGGGATGTTGATGGCAAGCTTATTTTGAAAGATGTCTTAATGTTTGATAAGAGGATTAATAATGATTGTAAGACATTCTGGTTTTTTCTCTCTACTAAAATAATGTGGCACAATTGGAAAGCTAGAAATGATGAGAAATTTAAAGGCTGTAGGAGGTACCTTACTGAGTCATCTAAAAAACTCACTTTCCTCTCTGTTGCATTGCAGGTGTTACCCCAAATTGAGATCAGCAAAAGGGAGATTAGGAGCAGACATGCCTATCAGCTAGAAGGTGATGATCATGAGATCTTCTTGAAAGCACTAAGCGAATTCCAAAAAAACTTTAATGCGATGGTGGAAGCCCAGGGCAGACACAGGACCCCTCAGCACGCTAGGTAGCAGCAAGGGGATGTTCAATCTGTGGTTGGAAGCGCAGGTCCTAGCACAGGACAAGATGATGATGAATCCACAGCAGACCAGCTAATGGCAGCTAGCTCTTGTAGTCATCACCTAAGTCACCGTGTTCGCCGAACCTCAAGCATGAGGTTCGAATTTAGGTGAATATCAAAAAATTTCTTCAAATTCGTTAATGTTCGTCGAGTTCGCCTTGTACGGAAACCCGAGTCATTTTTCCATCAAAATATATTTTTAAAAAGTTCTTTTCGTTTTCGCGTTTTGGGGTTTTCGTTTTCGACCTAATTTTTTTTCAAAACGCGTATCATTCCAATCTTTAAGCACAGAGTTTAGAAGGCGATCGAAAGCATCTTTTCGCGTTTGGAAATTTCGCGCAATTCTGGTTTCTTTTGGCCGCCGATCGAAGGCTTTTTTCTATTCGCGTTACTCACATTCTGAAATTTCGCTTTCTTCAACTGCCACTGTTTTTGGTTGCACTTCTCATTTCTTTGACCGCGTTTCTGGTTTTCTTCGGCGCCGTGACCTAAGGAGTTTCTCAGGAATATGCTGTAAAGGTTTTCATTTCGCCCACCTCACGAGTTTCTCACGCGACTAGTCGAGAGCACTCTGTTTTTATTTTTCAGTTTTTTAGGGTTGTTTACAATTCGAAATAGTTATTGTTTCTTGTATATTTCATTTTTTTAATATATTAAATTTATTTTAGTTTTTTTATTATATTAAATTTATTTTGAATATATTAGTTTTTTAATATTATATAATTTATAGATTATATAAAAGTTTTTAATATAATAAAATAGTTTTTAATATAATTTATATGAATATTTATAAAAATAAAATAAAATTACATAAGGCGAATTTAATCCGAATTTTATACTTTTCAAATTTTTTTCTTGTCGAACTTCATCCGAATTTCAATGTTGTCGAACTCGAATTCGAATTCGAACCTGGTGACTTAGGTCATCACAATGGTGATCTCCAAATGCAAATTCTGGAAACTATTAGTGGATGCCACAGTGAGGGACAGTCTTCACGAAGTTGGATATGGTCACACATGGCAGGTGGGACATCCCAGCCAGAAGTTTTCTTAAAAGCCTTGCAAGAATTCCAGAAAGAATGAAAAAATTGAAAGAAAGGAGGCACCAATCATTGGAACACCCGGACTGCACACCAATTAAGACGCAGAAACAGACCTTTCTAATGATGAACGCAGTTTCTTCTTTTTGTACAAAATACTGTGTTAAATCTGATGTAAAGTCTGTATAGATTGTAAAATCAAAACTGTAACAGCAAGCATATGTACAAGCTGTATAGATCCAGCGAATAGATAAGAACGATAGGTTTATAGGAAGGTTATGTTTACAGCTACAGAGTATATATGTAGCGAAGCTGAAACATCATTTATATGTAAAAACGATGTACTTTTTGTTGTTTTCTCTATTATCAATACAAAAAGTGTGCCAAAAGTTAGATCCATTACCCATTATACCTTTTCAGCTCAAGTTTTGATCAGTCAATGCTTGGGGTACTTGCCATACATTGAGGGTATTGTTGCCATACATTGGAGTATTTTCTCCTGAACTAGAAAGCTTTTTCTTTCCTTCCAATTTTCAGTATTCCCAAGTATGCTTGAGTAGTCTGACCATGCTACATCACCTGCCTTGGTAAATATGACCCAAGAGTCTTTCAAGAATGCCAAAAGTTGATCCATTACTGACTATACCTCTCCAACCCAAGTTCTGATCAGTCAATACTTGTGGTACTTGCCATACATTGGCGGTTTTGTTACCATAAATGGGAGTGTCTTTTCCCTGCACTACAAAGCTTCTTTTTTCCTTCCAATGTTTAGTGTTCCCAAGTATGCCTGAGTATTCTGATCATGCTATGTTACCTGCCTTGGTAAACCTGAATTTTGCAACTATGATCTGAAGTTTCAGATGAATTTGTCAATATTTAAAAATTATAACCTGGAAGCCCATACACTCTACAAGAAAGTGACTGGTTTTGAACAAATGAACAATTATACAGAAAGGTCTTGTACATCCATGAAATTTGTGTTAAATGAAAGCTAAATGCAAACATATTGCTTTTAGCATAACTAACATATCTGAGAAATATGGCTTCCAAGGAAGGAATTGGCATGATAAAAGTCATGGATGATAAATTAAAAAGGTTAATTTTAGTTGATCAAATTACGCTTACTGTCAATTTTTTTTAATTTGCAAAATACCATGCTTCACAATGGGTGGCAGTTCGGGAAAATGTATATTTTTGTTGGGAGAAGATCTAGATTTGTGCATTGGAAAAATTTGTAGAGAATGCAATCCATGGGTTGAAACTTGTAATAATTGATTAGGTGAGGCTTTTAAAATAAAATGAACCAAGTTTTTTGAAGTGGACAACTAACTTCATAAATCTATCTTTAATTTTGAATATGTCATTGAGAATCTCCAAATTAGAGACGAAGGTTTATTTAGCAGTTTTCCAAGGGTAGCATTCTTAAATTAAGAACTGCAGTTGCCTTGCACATTTGTTAGTTAGCTTGCCAAAGACAGTGATTGAATTGAAAAGTGGCCCTTTGAACTATGTTACATATTCATTTCTTTTCCTTACAAGGTTCCATGCTTGTTTGATTCATCTTTTTCTTGCGCTTAGGCAGAAAAAATGAGAGCTAGGGCGCTTGTTACCTATGGGTCCTTCTCATTGTTGTATGCCATCATCTGATTGCTTGAGTCTATAAATTATTACCATCATAGAAAACCTTATTATTACAAAACAGAGGAAATTGTGTCTGTGAATGAGTTGACAATAATAGAAAATGTGGTCTACATCTGGATGGTTCATGGCTGTGTCATGACAACATTGGAACATTAAGGATTTGAGATTATAGCCTCTATGTGTTAATTTGAGTCTTATCATGTTTTCTCTGATGAATCTCTTCACTGAGATTCTTTCATCTGCTTCCATTTCTTTTATGTCGCCACTTTCAATTATGGCTTTGATCCAGATCTACTTTGGCATTTTGTATCTATTGATTTTGATAATAAAATAGTGTGCATTGGGTTATAATAGTTTTTCTTCCTCCATTCTCCCCTGGTTTCTTCCATTTTTATGATTTGTATTCCATTCTCTCCTAGGCTTTTTTATTTTGTGTTCTTTTAAAATTTATTTTTACCTTGTGGCATGAGTGTCTGTCAGTTAAGAGTTTACAATATAGATGGATTTTAATAACTGTTGTGAACATATATTCAGATTCCCTATGCTTACCATTCAAACCTAACACTACCTTACAGAAAACTAATAAATGTCACGCAACTGTAAAAACCTAGGTCTGATACTCGTAGGTTGGTGCTACTCGTATTGTTCTTTAACCATGGTGATGGTCTTTATTGTGATGTTCGAATATGTTACTGGACCCTTTGGGTCTCCTTATTGCATCTGTCATTCTGTGTTAATCTACTACAACATATACTGATAAATTCTCAAATCTGAACTATTAAGTTAATTCAGAGAATTTGTAGAGCCTGGAATGTAAATGCCGTAAGGGTTCACTAGAGTTTCTTTTATTGAAGCAGACATTTAAAAAGATTATATGCCTAACATGTAGGTATTACAAAGTTTTCAGCAGTTATATATCATTTCATCATCATACAAATGTTGTATACAATGTGAAAAGTTTAATAATTTCCAATTTAAATGAATAATTCTAATTATTTATTGTGTTATCTCATTAATGTGGGATACATGACACAGCAAATAATACCCACCCAAGCAACTTGTCATTTTCAACATTAATTGTAGAAAAGAGATACTAAAATCAATTAGATTGGGTGTTAATAATGATTATGTTAGGTTAGAATTAGTCAAATATTTTTCATAATATTTCGCAATACTTTGATGTCATACTATGATCTTTAATAAAAATTATATAACATCCAATGAATTTGAAAACATAGCTTTGAACATGTTAAAAAACAATATTTTTGGATGTCAATCATATTGTGATATATAGATCAAAGAGGAAAACTAGGCTTTTTGATAGAAAACAATCATTAGAAAACCATTAAACACAATTTCTAGCAAGCCAAATCTCAATGAAAAAAAAAACACCAATCCCGATACTAGTATTGCTGATTACTCAAAAAAAAAAAAAACAAGGTATGCCCATTGACATTAACAATTAAATTGTTACAAAACTTTTTAACAAATTTGGATGGATTTTGGTCTACTTTCACATTTCTTCAATTAAAATACTGATGAAGAAAACATTTCTACCAGAAAAGCGGGAAATCAAGGAGACATATCAAATTACATATATTATCTGTTGCAATGTTTCCAGGATCTAGTAGCACGAACACTTTCTAACTTGTGCTTATAAAGTTGTACTACCCATATACTAGCAAAACCCTCTAAACAATGGTATCTACTTTTATCTATCTCCTCTTATACACCGATCAACAGCTAAAATTACAGCATCATACAAATTGAAGGCTCTCCTTCTGACCCTGATATTGAAAGTCAATGTTCCAATCACAATAGAGAATCCCAAACCATAACTCAGTCCAAGTCCGACTGCCCACTCTTTCATTTCAGTGTCTGAATTCTCTGCTTCACCAATTGTCCCAATACTTGTGCAGTTGTCATAGCCAGAAGAGTTGTTGCAGACTGTTGTATTGCTAAATGGAATCCTACTAAGCTTAGGATTGCCTAAGTAGGACGACTCCCCAAAGGTTAGAAACTGCCCACCATGGGGTACTTTTCCATCAAACTTGTTGTAAGATAGATTCAAGAACTGCAAATAACTCAGCAACTGAAGTTCTAACGGAATGTTTCCATTCAGCCTGTTTATTGAGAGGTCCAAAGACTCTAACTGTTCCATGTTTCCCAATGTTTTTGGGATTCGGCCACTGAGATGATTCCTTGAAAGGTTAAGGGTTATCAAGCCCTTAAGGGATCCTATTTTGGGAGGAATGCTCCCCGATAAATTGTTATTTGAAAGATCAATACATTTAAGAATGAAAAGAACTTTAACAAACTCAGCATCCCCACCTTTCCAGGAAATTTCAATCTTATTTGTATATATTGTATTATCTGTAGTGTGTTTTTCCAGATGGTTTGAATTACTCTGGGATGCATTGACTATTGCAAGCAAGTTTGTAAGGTTGCTTGGAATAGGTCCTGAAAGGTGGTTGCCAGAAAGGTCCAAAATTTGAAGATTTGGAAGGCCAATTACCTGGGGTGGAATACTGCCTTGAAATTGATTGGACCTCAACATCAAGACGTGCAGTTCTGATAGCCTTCCAATCCACTGGGGGATGTTGCCTTCAAAATTATTATTTCCCAAATCCAATACTTGCAGGGAGCGGAGTTCTGAAAGGGAAGATGGAATAACTCCTCTTAATTGATTACCAGCGAGCTTCAATGTATGAATATTTTCCAGTTTTCCCCATTCTGCTGGCATTTTACCTTCCAGATGATTTTCCGCCAAATCTAGAACACTAAGAGAAGAACAGTTCCTTGTTAAATGAGGAGGAATCATTCTGCTTAGCATATTATTTGAAAGATCAAGAACCTGCAAATATGAAGTGCAAATAGAGTCTGGAATGGCCCCACTGAGATTATTCCCCCATAAGGATAAGAACTCCATATTTTGAAGATATGCACCAATATCAGTAGGAATAGAACCATTAAACTTATTCACCGAGAGGTCCAACACATGAGTATCAGGAGGAAGTGGAAGAGGACCTTCTAAGCTGTTATTGTGCAGATCCAGATACAAAAGATGCATGGATGTTAGTCTAGACGGCAACGAACCTATTAGTTGATTACAACTAAGGTTCAAATAATAAAGACTAGTTAAGTCCCATATCCAGGATGGAATATTTGTTGTGATACTGTTAGCGGATAGGTCCAGCTCTCCCAAGTTGTATTGGGTCACAAGAAACGGTGGAATTCTATCCAACTTGCAGGAACTTAGTCGCAGAGCCACAAGCGTTTTAAACTGTGGAATCCATGTTGATTCACTACTCACAATTAGGTGATTATCGGAAAGGAACAGATATTCAAGTCTAGTGAGATTATCAAAGAGAGAAAGGGAAATGGAGCCGCTTAAACTGTTGGAATGTAGCCAAAGGTGCTTTAAGCTAACGAGATCTGAAACTGTGTGTGGAATTGGGCCACTAAATTGGTTGTAACCGAGGTCAAGATATGAGAGGGAAGAAAGTGATCCCAACGAAGGTGGGATTACCCCTGTTAAATTATTGTAGAACAGATCCAAATGAACAAGCTTAGAGAGATTGACAAGGGACAGAGGAATTTTACCTTCAATGCTGGTATTCGATAGAGAAAGACTTTCCAAGGATGACATATTCCCTATAGAAGATGGAATTTCGCCCCCCACAGCTGTCCGAGAAAGAATAATGGTGGTCAGCGACGGAGAATTTTGTTGTTCAATGAAAGAAATGTCTCCTCTAAGATTACGATTGCCTGAGAGCTCAAGTGAGAGCAAGTGGGCAGTCACATTTGCAAACCAAGCTGGAATTTGCGCTGACAAAAAATTCTCTGAAAGATCGAGATGGAGGAGAGAGGTGAGGTTGAGAAGGGAGTTGGGAATTGATCCGCTAAGCCCACACTGATACATGCTGAGTTGTTGAAGTTTGGATAATCTGCCAACAGCTTCACCCCACCCTTTGCTTATAGAGATGCTCACTCCATCAAGAGAGAGGTATTCCAAGCTCACCAGATTTGATAAGCTTTCCAAACTCACATAAAATCCACTGTTGTCACCAGCATCTTTCAAGTCAAGAAAAGTGAGTTTCTTCAACATTCCAATATGGGTACTGATGTTACCTTGGAAGTAGTTATCACTAAGATCGAGGTGCTCTAACTCGGCAAGTTCAAACAACGATGAATGGATATCACCCTCTAAACTGTATCCACTCAAATCCAACAGAGAAACATGCCCTGTGCCGAAGTTACAAACAACTCCACTCCAAGTGCAGCAATTGAATCCATGCCAGGAACTTAGATTTTGATTCTCATCTACAAGGGCTGCCTTGAAATCGAGAAGGTAATTTCTTTCAGGGAGGGAGCACGCACTTGCAGGATAAGAGATGAAGCAGAAGAAGCATGATATTGTTATGATTGCTAATTCAACTCTGCTATATGAAAGCGTAGCTTCCATATCTTCCTCAAACTAAAATGCGTGTATCTTCGCTTCAATGAAAAGAGATAATCACAAATCGGGGGAAATGATCGCTAAATAAATCTCTTGGTTCGCTTAAATATCGTTGTAATAATAGGAGTGCCGTGTAGTAATGGAATGGAAGTGCCGTGTATTATTCAACGAGTTGAAAGTAGTCGCACTAAATATGTGGAAAAGTAGCAGTCTTTCATTCAGAGATCTTTATCTTCTGTTTATTATTAAATAAGTGGAAAGGTAGTAGTCTTAAATTCAGAGATCTTTTATGGTATTCTATGTAGGTATTATTGAACAAATGGAAATGCAGTCATCTCACACCTATACAATCACATATACCATCTTTTTGTGTATTATTAAATGAATGGAAATGTATACCACATGAATGAGTGAAGACTTACTCTTCTCACATTCACATAATAATTTCTAGTGTGGGGTACATTTGTCCCATTCATAAGGAAAAACTTTGCATTTCCTTGTTCAACGCGGAAAATGCAAATTGAATGTACTTAAAGCATTCGGAGTGAAGTCAAAGCTTTAGTGTTTGCTTTCAGCCATTGTGGGCCACATAATACCAAGAAACAATTGTCACATAGCTTTCAAGAGTTAATGATGTGGTAAGATCAAATCTGCGTCATGGGCAGTAGAGATATTCATTGCACTTGTGTCTTTTACTTTAAGACAAAAGCTTTCAGAGAATAGGCAAGTCTTTTGGGAAATGTTATCCGGTGCTGAGCTGTATGTGATGGCAATACTTCGACTTACAAAGTCAGTGGAGTCAACAAGAGGGTTGGCTTCGTTATCCACAATATCTTTAAACTCGGGTGCTTGTAAAACCTCCATATTTAAAAGGATGCCTATTATATTATTGAACTCACTAGAGTTTTAAATTTTGAAAGAATTCAATTATAATGAATTTTAGATGTAAATTTATTTTTATGGCAGTATAAATTTAAGTTGCTATTTTTTTAATGGATATTCATTTTTTCATTTCTTATTAAATGTAAATTTATCAATTAAATTTTAATTAATGAAAATAAATTTATATTTTTCAAAACTTTCAATTTCAATTTTATTGTTTAAAGATTAATTTATATAATTTTAAAAGAGTGATTGAAATAATTTAATAAGAGGTCTTGACTTATGACATGGATGAAGGGAGGTATCTAAAGGAGAAGTTCTTTTGCAAGATCTGGAAGATATTTAGGGAAAGGAAGAATCCTTCTGAGGCATAAGTCGAGAGAAATATGGATTAAGGAGGGAGATAAGAACACAAAATATTTTCATAATGTTACCAAAGCTCGGTGAAATGCCAACAATATCACATCCATAAGATCTTCAAATAGGGCCTCCTTTGAGAAGCCAAAGAAAATAGCAGAAGAAGCAATCAAATGTTTTAGGAATTTGTTCAGTAATAGTGAGGGGCCTTCCCTCAATGCACAACAAAAAGTATTGACATGCATCCCAAACTGGTGATGATAGAGCAGAAGATATTGTTGTCAAAGATTTTTTTGGAAAAAGAAATCAGAACAACCATAGAGCAGCTCCATCCAGGCAAATCTCTAGGGCCAAACAACTTTCCAACAAGGTTTTTCCAGAAGTGTTGGGAAATAGTTGGTAGCCTAGGAGGCGGTAGAGGTAATCGAAGATTCTAAGTAGATTGGTAAGGTATTAAGAGAAATTAACAATACTTTTATTGCCTTGATCCGCAAAAAGAAAAAGCCCTCCTCATTGGATGAGTATCACACAATAGCCTTATGCAATGTACTCTATACAATACCATGGCAAAAACAATTAACAATAGGTAAAAACCATTCTCCCATTCATCATCTCAGAGGAGCAGAATAGGTTTGTACTTGGGAGATCGATTCTTGATGGGGTGATCATTTCCAAAGAAGCAATACATTCGATCCAAAAAATAAAGAAGCCAAGTATGTTGTTGAAGCTGGACATCAAAAAGTCTTATGATAGGGTCGATTGGCACTTTCTCTTCAAGGTAATGGAAGCATTTGGCTTTGGAAAACATTGGTTGGATTGGCTATTCAATTGGGTAGCTAGTCTAAGGTATTCAGTTCTAGTCAATGGCACTCTGAAAGGTTTCTTTGAAGCATCATGTGGGCTAATATAGGGAGACCCCATCCCTCCCCTTCTTTGGATTATAATGACGAAAGGGTTGAGAAAATTGATCACAAGGGCTTTTGAGAAAGGCAAGTTGTTAAGGATACAAGTTATAAGCAATTTCTTGGCAATAACGCACCAACAATTTGTAGATGACACTATGCTCTTCAGAACCATGAATAATCAGGAAGTCATCTAATTCAAGGAGATTCTGGATCTATATACTTCAGCCTCCAGAAAAGAGATAAGTAAAGAGAAGTAAGAGGTTTTATTTTTTTCTCTAATACTAGATTCGAACAACAGATTCTTAGCATTTTGAATTTCAAAAAGGGGAGTCTCCCCTGCAAATATTTCAAACCACCTCTAGTGTTAGGCCAACGATCAAGAAAATTGTGGGATCCTTTGGATCTGAAAATTGAGGATAAGCTTGCATCTTAGAAAGAGAGATGGCTTTCCTAGGCTAGTAGAATAACAATGTTGAAAGCAGTAGTTGATGCCCTACCCATCTACCTTCTCTCCTATCTCTCTCTCCTAGTTGGGTGGAATCATAAATTTAATCAAAGCATGATGAGATTATGTTTGCAAGGTGATTCTATTAGAGTTATCATACATTAGCTAATAATTAATTAATCTTTAATTGATTATTAGTATAATTTATTCTCATACACTTAAGCTAAACTTAGGATTGCTTTATTAATTGAGTTAATATTAGATCATTATGTCTCATCTCATGTGAATATTGAATATATTATTTGGAGATCTCTTGTGTAGAAGGTGTATTTGTTTTTTGTTTGATCCCGTGGCTTGTGGCTTTGTGTTTGTTTCACAATTCTAACAAATTCTAAGAAGAAAAGGTTCCCTTTAGTTGCATGGAATAAGATTTTCAAATCCAAGGAAGTGGGGGTGTGGGATTAAAATATATGTTAAAGCAAAACAAGGCTTAGGAGAAAAATTGATTTGGAAGATGTTTAAGAATCAACACCTAAAATGGGTCAAGATACTTCAAAAGAAAATTCGGATGATGATGCATAGAGCATACTTTCCTTTTCTCATATTCCCCAAGGCTCAATAATTTTGAGCTTCATGCGAAGCTACAAATATCTCATTACAAATTACTTAACGTGGAACATTAGGGATAGTAGGTTTTCCCTCTTTTGGGAGGATTCTTGGGGTGGTCTGTCGAGTCTAGATAAAAGACAATAATTAGACAGGGCTATGGAGTTAACACTAAAAAACTAGGGCCCCTATGTTTGAGACTAACTTGAAATTAGTGATAATAACAATGTTAAATCATGGTGCTGGAAAGATGTGAAGGTTTTGGGCCTCTCCCAAGGAAAGCAAGAGATTATGAAGAGTCTTTGAGAGAGATCAATTCATATTCAAGAAGGGAAGGACACACTGGTATGGAATGGATCCAAGCTAGGAGAGTATAATGCTAAGGATGGTTACAAACACTTAGTGAAGGATGAAGAGGCTCAAACAAACTTTCCTATTAAGCTGTGTTGGAGTAAATTTTGCCTCTTAAAGTGATGCAGGAGCATCCAGTGGTGTAAGAGCAATCTTGCATCACCAAAAAATAGTTAAATTTCAAGTTTCTCAGTTTTTATATATTTTTACATTTTTGGATACCCTTTTCGTCATAATGAAATTCTCAATTTACGGTTTTTATTTTCTATTCCTAGGTTGAAAGATATTGTAATTTTAGTTTCCTAGATTTGCACCTGAAAATCTTTTGAGTTGGATTTGAGGCACTTAGAGCTTCCGGAATGGCCCCGAAACTTGCCGAAATTGGTGTAGCAAATTGTAAGCACATTCTTGACTTCGAGACCTTTCCAACGGTTCAAACGGTTCGCGAATCGGAGCCCCGGATCAAAAGTTATGGCCCCGGGAAGTTGGCACACTTTCTAGAAGATACAATTGCAAATGTTCTTTTGAAATTTGAACTTCAAGTTGTGATTTTCGGTGCCAAACCGCCTAAACTCAAATTTTAATGTTGTTTTGGCTCCAAACTAAAGAGGAGCTCTATTTATGGGTGGGTTTCTAATATTTTTGGGTAACTTTTTGGGGACAAGCTCGCATATTGCGAAGGGGTTATTATGTAGCTTCCTGTAATTTGCATGTGTTGTAGAACTTGGGGATTGAGATCCTCTGCATGTAAGAAGCTCCATTTTCTTAATAATAAAATTATTCTCTTGTTTGTGGGTTATTTTTCTGTGTCTCGGGTTGTGCCCTCATCAAGTGGTATCAGAGCTGGTTTTCTTGAGTGTGTGGACAGATCGCCGATCGTGAGGCAGTTCACACCAAGACTGTGGTTGTGGGTCGAGGTCAAGAAAAATGCCTCCAAGAGTGATGCCTGGTAGGTGTGGTGGTGCTAGAGGTGGTCGAGGCAGCAGAGATGCTAGTGGAAGAGATGCACTGGCAGCCCTCTAGAGACAGATTGATGCGTTACAAGAGCAGTTGAGAAGAGGGTTAAATCCGAGGGAGGAAATCAAGGATGAAGGAGAGGAAGAAGGTTCAGATGTAGAAGAGGAAGAAGAAGCAATTGATCAAGACCAAATGCGGCTAATAAGGGCCATTTCAAAGATCGGGAAAAGACCTAGAGCAGAAGTCCCCAGTTATTTTGGAAGTTTGAACCCAGAAGAGTTGATCGACCGGATCAACAAGCTAGAAGAATATTTTGAGTATGAGGAAATAGAGGACCTAGATGGGTTAAGTTTGGCGAAATGAATGAAGGGCCATGCGCCGATTTGGTGGAAAGAGGTCCAGTTGGAAAGAAATCAAAGAGGAAAAGTCAAGATCACCGGATGGGATGCATGGTAGAGAAATTGAAGAAGCAAATTCATACTAGTGGATCTAAGTGATAGGATCTCATGAAGAAATTGCAAGGGTTGAAGCAAGGAAGCAAGGAAGCATTTAGGAGGAGTTAAGCCTAGTCAGAATGACCACCATTGAGGATGTGTATCAGTTTGCTTTGAAGGTGGAAGAGAAGCTGAACAAAAGATTTGATGGCAAGCAAAAAGGACGAAGAGGTCAAAGTGGAAGGGGCAATGGAAGACCTTCAGGAAGCCGAAATGATGATGAAAATAAAAGTGAAGATGTGGGTACTAGCCGAAGCTAAAAGAATGACAACTTCTACTGCCCTCGTGATCAAAACAGTGGTGATTAAAGAGGTAGAGGATGAAGGAGATATGGACAAGGATCCAGAAGAGGTGGCTTCAGAGGAACGTGTTTCCAGTGTGGTGAAGAAGGCATCGAGCCTATGAATGTCCACAACACCAAGGAAGGGCAGACAAAAGGTCAGAGGGTCGTGGAAGGGTTGCGCATGCAGATGAGGAGGCCCAATCTGAACATTCAGATGATGCTGAAAGGGGAGAAACCCTAGTGATCACGAGAGCCCTAGTGACTGAAGAAAAGGAACCAGAACAGAGGAAGAATTTGTTTCACATAAGGTGCAAGTGTGAAGGAAAAATTTGTGATGTCATTATTGATGGTGGGAGCACTGATAATCTGGTGTTAGAGGAGATGGTCACAAAGTTGAAGCTGAAGAGGGAAAGGCACCTGCATCCGTATCGGATTTCCTGGTTGCAGAAAGACCACAAAGTCTTGGTCAATGAGCAGTGCCTAGTAAAGTTCAAGATCGGGAGCTACCATGATGAGGTACTCTGTGATATCATCCCCATGGATGCATGTCACATGTTGTTGGGGAGGTCATGGCAGTTCGATAGGTGAGCTATACATGATGGCTATGCAAACACTTATTCCTTGACAAAGGATGGGATTCGTCACAAGTTGAAACCCCTGAAGGAGACCGAAGAAAAGGTATGCAGTAGTGCTAGAATTTGCTATGTAGATGGAAGAAAATTTTTAGAAGGTATGAAGCATGAGCATGTGTGTTATGCATTGATTCCTAGAGTGAGTAAGGAGGATAGTGAGAAGGTTCCAGAAGAAGTTTCAGGATGCTGGATTTGTTTCGGTGATATTGTTTCTCGGCACGTAAATTCGAGGGTTTATCGCCAATAAGGAAGATCAAG